>BGPR01014152.1:0-39936 GCA_013235015.1 Araneus ventricosus | reverse complement strand
GAGTAATAAATATTGGTATAATATTTGAAGAAAAAATGAGATTGTCATCTTGCGTGCATGTTTACGGATAAAATATTAATCTAAACACAATATTATGGGTATCTACGTAATCAAAACAGTATGTTTATGAAACTGAACCTCAATTTATTAACATTTAAATTTAATTTCTATTTCATGTACATCCTTAATATAATAATATAATAAATGCGAAAGTGTGTCTGTCTGTCTGTCTGTCTTTCTGTCTGTCTGTCTGTCAGTCTGTTTGTTAAGCTTTCACGACCAAACTACCAAACCGATTTGGATGAAAATTGGCAGAGTTGTAGCTTCAAACCCAAGAACGGACATAGGCTAGGTGAAATCACGTTAAATTAAATATTTTTCATTAAGATTAAAATTAGTTAACAAAGAAAGCCCATTGACTCAGCGATTATCGATGAAGATTATTTTATTTTTCAATCAACTGTCACGTGATCCTTCAGGAATGAGAAAACATGTGGAATAAATTATTTTTAAAATCAACTATCACGTAATCTTTTTTTCCGCTGTAACTTCGGAACACATTGTCCGATACAAATTATTTTTATACCATCTTAAAGATAAAGTTTTACCTTTTCAATTATACAAATTTTATTTCTGTGACATTTTTCATTCAAATTTTATTAATTTTTTAAATTTTACGTGCAGACGATTTTGAAATAACGCAAATTTATAGCTACTCAGTTGCTAGGAAATGGTTAGACTTTGACCGAATTTACCTTTATTTCTGAAAATTTTGCTTATATTTATAAGTAGCCATAAAATAAGGCAGAATTTACATGTATCTGTCTGTCTGTCGGTCGATCGGTCGGTCACAAGAACTCCTCCTAAACGGTGAACGGTAGCGACGTGAAATTTACACACGGCATTCTATTTTTAGGTCAAAGGTGTTATTTTCAACTTTCAGAGTTAATTAGGTCTTAAGATATTTAATTAAATAACGAACATTAGCCGCTTTTAAGCCTAATGCTTAGACGTTTTTTGCCAATAACTTCTGAAATTTTTATTAGACAACAATTATTTTTTGCCATTTTAAAGACCAGAAAATGATCTTTTTAATGCTATTAATTCAATTGCGATAAAATGTTTTCTCCGATTGCTATAAAGGTTTAAAAATATTTTTAACGCAATTTCTAACAATACTTTTTATTCTTATAGAAATAAATTCAAGCCAAATTACTGTTTCGCGCGCGGGCTTTTGCCAGTGTTAAAATTAATATAAGAAAATATTGCTTTCTTTGACCATTAACAACAAAGGAGACTTTACACTTTCGGTTTCCTGTTGTGGTAGAATTTACAGCTTTTAATACGGTTACACAGTGATCCAATGACGTTAGTGAATTATTCTCTAGATGTTTTGTTTAATTTTCACAGTGAGATATTACAGAAAATCCTTCTGTAGATACGGTAATGGGCATTAACAAGGAGCATCATATTCTGTAGAGCTCTTCAAGATCTTAGAATTGTCAGGGGCACCTTTCGACAAGCCTAGAATGATAGTCGGTGTGCCAGTACTACTAATACGTAACCTCGATATACCGAGACTGCGCAATGGCACACGGTTAAAAATTACACACCTAGGTACAAACGTCGTGAAAGCTACTGTTATGACTGATATAGGGAGAAGAGAGAGTTTTTAATTCCACGCCTTCCGATAACACCGAAGGTTTTATCATCTCAGTTCAAAAGGTAACAAATCCCTGTAAAAATATCATTTGCGAGGATCAGGGCCAGACACTGAAAGTGGCAGTTGTACATTTGGAAAAACCATATTTTTCCCATGGGCAACTATATATGGCCTGTCCACGTGTGTACAGCCCACACAACCTCTACACCCGTGCAAATAACGTGGTATACAAAAGTATATCATCATAGATAAACAATTTATATAACTATATCAGCATACATGTACAGTACACTTCTGTCAGCCGTCCAATTAAGTATTATCAACCGTCAGATCTTTTCCTTTCCCCTTTCAAAATGCAACAAAACATTTACATCAGTGAATTAAAAAAAAGAATAATTCAAATTCTTCGCGCACGAAGTCGCGGGTAACAGCTAGTATTTAAAATAAAAATGTTAAAAATAGTAAAAATTTCAACTTTTCTAACCCCCAAACAATATCTGTGGAGAAAGATGTACCAAAATGATGTTAAATTTGTCGAGCATAGCAAAATACATATTCGATGGAAATTTTATGTAAAAATATTCAATAGTTCTTGAGATATCCTCTGCCCAATATAAAAAAAACATATTTTGAGATATAGCGCTGTAAAGATATGGCTATATTCAGTGTTTACGTTGAAGAGCTTATACATTTTCCTTCGTAACTGTCATAATTATAGGAATTTTTTAACGCGGATTGTTTTAAATTCTTCAGGAAAGACAGATAAATAATATTTTTAATTTTTTTTTCTGAAATCGAAAATTTGCGAGATTTAACAGTCGTATGTCCCCTTAATTTTAATAAGGCTGTTTTAAACTGATATGATCTGTTTCTCAATAGATACATCTTTGTAATAATGATGATATCCTTTAAATGAAAATCTTTATCATTTTTATTAAAATGCTAGTTTTAACGTGTTTGTAAATGTCTTACTAATATTTATAATTAAGACTTCAAATCATTTATTCCAATGGGCTAACATATATTTTTAAAATCGTGTGCTGGTTCTTAGATAATTTAAATAGTAGAAAATATATTCAGCCCTCTATTTAATAAGCATAAAATATTTATTGTTAACATCTAAGATAATTAATATTTTTATAATATATTAAGATTTATTTGTATTTTCTTAACTTTATGTTTGCAGTTAAAGTTAAACAAAATTACAGTTTATGTTTAACTTTAAGTTTATGATGCTCTTTAAACTTTTATGTAGCGTTCTGTTTAATTTTTATCTTGAGTCCTAATTTTCGAAGATGAAGTTTAAGATTCGAAGGAAATAAAACAATGGCATCGGTTTCCACTTATAATAAGTCTAAGTAATTTTAATAAAAAGAAACATTTAAAACCGCTACTTTTTTCTTCTATATTGAATTGTCAAGATAAAAATCTCGGCGAATTAAAGGCATGTCATGTTTCCTTATCACCAGCTATGTTAATTAAATTTAAATTTGCGCATGAAAGATGAATCTGCTTTTATCTCTCCTGTGCTTGCCCTCTATTTAATAAGCCAAAGAATAATCTACCACCATTCCGCCTACAGAAATATTCACCCAGTAAATACCTTCTTACTCTTTTATTCCACCCTCCCCTTCCAGAGTCGCCCTCCCTCCCAGTGTCCACGCAAATGTGAGGGCGCTGCATTCTGTGTATGTCACGCACCTATCAATCTAACAAAAACGCGGGTTCCCTTCCGCGCTCCATAATAATTGCCTCCTGACCAACGTGTAATGAGGCTGCCAACGGCGAACCTCTCCTGAAGACTACGAGAACATTAGGGACTATTAGCGTTAAATTTCTTTTAATGCAAATTTTTGCCTCCTGAGCGCCTTAATGGGCTGTTTTTATGTTTGCTTCTTAAAATAGTCTTAAGAATTCGCTTTGAGTATTAAATACCTTATTTGGCTGGTACAGACTCAGGATTTTTATAATGTTGGGTATTGATGAAGAACTCACTCAAGCTGGTGATAATGGACGTTACCAACAATTGTTATTGTGGTTGGTGTTTTTACCAACACAACTTCCTTTTGGAACGCAACATTATTTTCAGCTTTTAGGATCGTGGACACCGGACCATTGGTGCAAAGTGTCCAGAGTACCACCAGATGACACATCATTGTATTGGAGTTTGAGAGTGGCGATGGTGAAAGAATACAAAAACACCGAGTTTCTTCATGCGCAGTGCTTTGTAAACAGAAGTTTGAACACGTTTGTCATCAGCGAGCATAGGAAGACTATGAAAAGGCGGTTTATGTCCTATCGCACGTCAAATCAGATTTCAAAATGTGACCATGGATGGTATTATAACAGGAGTTCTTTGGGGGATTCAAATACGATTGTTACAGAGGTATGTGAAAAGTCTTTATTAATAAATATTGAATGCGTTTGTAAGTTTCATAAGAATAGTGAATAAGTTGAAATAACTTAAATAATAATAACCATTTAAAAACTATACGCTTGTTATTCCAATGTAACTAAAATCTAATAATAAGTAGCGTGCATAGAAATAATTATTATGGATTGATGTTTCATTACGTATGCAGAGGCTAATTGGTTTTATTTGTTATAAAGATCTATTTAATGCTTAAGATATTTCGAATTTTCAGTATGCAACTATGAAAGTATAAAAATAACCATAGAATTTTAAAAAGAAATCGGGAAATTTTCTTGCATAAGATAATTATAAAGTTGTTAAAATACAGCTTTTACTTGTAAGTCACAACTATTTGCCAAGTAATATGAAGTATTAACTTGATGTGGAATTAAATTCAGAATGAATTTTAGCTCATTTTTTCCATAAAAAGGCATCATATCTTAAAAATGTGATGATGTAGATTCGATTCTTGTAATGTTTTATTTGCAGTAAGCATTGTAATTATATTAAGTAATCAAAACTTCAGTTTTTTTTTTTTAAATTGCTTTAAAATTTCAAAATAGTTTTATGAATGTATTTATTTATTAAGCCTTATAATCACAAAAATTGCACAGTATCTAGATTGAATTAATAGTCCTTTTAAGAGGTATGCGACTAATAACTGTTTTAATGTGATTCCTATTATTTTAAAAAGTAAAATAATCTTAACCAATCGCGTAATTTTTCCACATTTCTTTTTAAATTGTGAAACAATAATGATATGAGTTACAAGAAATATATTGTTGCCTCGATTGTATTTTAACTGCTTGATTAATTTAAATCATATATTCTATATTTTGTTCAGTGAGACATCGTAAAAGTTATTTGAAATTCATTTAACCTCCGTTAGTCGTAATACCTAACAGACACGAACGCAGTCTTCACCTAGTAGCTGCTATGAAAGCATTATAAATTAAATTTTTCTGGCAGAATTTTCTATTACAGTTGTAAAGGACAAATTAACCAAACTGGGTGAATAAATCTGAGAATAGATTTGAACTCGCGACATATATTATGGATGAAACGTATTTAAGGTACCACTTACAGATGAAAAAGGAGGGTAAAAATTAAAATCAGTCAGAGTTTGCCTTTTTTCATTACTCTTTAAAACACACTTCTACTCATCATTTTCTTTCTTTCGTAGAGCTTTAGGCCATCAGATCCCGATTTTTAAAAAAAATAATCGATGCAACACTTTTTTAAACTAACATTTCTTAACTCTTCTATTGATTTTTACAGTTGATGGTTGTGCATCTGGAATATATTTGTATCAGAATATTTACACAGTTTTAAACACGAAATTTTATTTAAACTTCTTCAACTTAATACATCTAGCGTATCTCATAATGAATAAACCGTCTGTGATGCAGGTGCTAAAACTTAAAAAAAAGTCCTTTCGTGTTCAAAATAAAGGGACGTTTCGTTGCAACGTAATGCCACTTAAGAAAAATAGCACTTAAAAAACATAGAAATCGTACAATGATCCGAAGCATTCTTATTATATACCATAATAAATGTCCTAGGAAAATTCAGTGCGTTTATTCAACCCCCTTTCAATTTCTGAAAGTTACAAGGGAAAGGAAGACATAAATCCTGATTTCGATCACGTATAAATCTGCACGCAACATTTCCTAACATTGATTTATCTGATTCCTTTTCAAAATTATCGCCACTGCCAGATGTCAGTTCGACAATGTATAAAATTGAAAGATCGACGTAATGGCCCATCATCCTGTTTGGATAAAGATTTGGAAAGTTTAAAAACTAACAGTGTTATTGATTTGATTTATTTGGTTCAAAATATCTAAATTGATTCTTTTCTAAAAAAATTCATTGTAATAAGAAAAAAAATCATATTCGAGCATGGTTTTATTCTTCATGTCCCCAATACCTTTAATCTTGCAATCATATTAGTATTCATTTACATATAAAAGCACAATTGTTGCCGCTTAAGAAATTATATGACCTCTACCACTTACAACTTTACTTTCAGATAGAAGCATTTCTAAATTACCCTGTAGAAGTGTGTTCCCTTTGACCTTCTCGTTTACTTCCGTAATATGACACATTATGTGTTAACCCATTAACGAGACAGCGTCTTCATTTGAGGACAGTTGCATTTTCACTTCCGAGGTCTTTGTGCCTCAAATATTCATAAGGTGGCTGTGTATAAAAATATGAGATGTAAGATGCCGTCGCAGGTGCTGACTTTATTTACCAGAACAAATAATTGCCATACGAATTTGCACTGCTGTAGCTAAAAATAATACTTTAACATCTTAACCTCTGTAGTTTTCTCTACTTTGTAATTAGATGGCATCATATGTTTCTGAAAGGTTTTGTCTTATTGATTCAACTAAGAGTGCATGAAACACTTGAAATGTTTATGGAACGAGTTAACTTATCAGGTACAAAATATGAGTATTCGATGTACGCACTACACTCGGGCAACATTTAAGGGGTTGATCAAAATAAACTAATCTATGTAACATCTAATTAACAGTTCGATGTAACCCCTCACCAGCGTATTCCGGATGCAGTTTTCGAATATCGAATTATGGTATTTTTAACTCATAATATAAAGCGATGTCCTTCATAGACGTTATCAATTTGTTGGCTTCTCGATTGACATTCATAAGACTTCTTCTAAGACTAAACAAGCATTTATTAGATCATTAAAACGCAACCATTACACTTCGTAACTACATACAACGTAACTTCGTTCAATCGTGCCGTACTCATCACTTCTCGTAATCGTCTCTCTCTCGACTATTTCTAAAAATCAAATTCAAAGTAGCACACATCTTACTGTTGCCACTTACCTGCTATCATACACCGATATACAATAATTATGTTGCAGTCATGCTTTTGTCAAACATAAATATTAAACATGCTTACATTCGACCATTCTGACTTTTCAATTGACCTCAATTGAACCACATTTTGGTTACATTCAATAATATCATTACGAAAACAAAACAAATATACATTCATAAAAGATAAAATAAGGTGAAATATAACATGTAAAAAAAGTTCTATCTGTCCGGCATAAAATCTCCATAACGCAGTGGTTTTCGTACAGTTCGTTTTGATCTTTGATTCTCAGGTTCATTATGAGAATTCGTACTAGAGTCATCATCGTCTTCATTTCGGCTTCTCCAGGCTTTTAACTGACTCACATGAACTATTGTAGCATAAGGACGACCATTTCTAGGTTCTAGCTGTGAGATTCTATATTTGTCACTAGGACGTACTTGTGTGACAACCATAGGTCCTCGGTATCGTGGTTGCGATTTTGTTGATTCACTTGTCGTGTTAAGTTTTCTTCTAACTGCCACGATGTTTCCTTTACGAAGCAATACTTTACGTGACTTGTTTTTGTTGTAATATGAATTCGTTTTCACTAAAGAATCGTTGTTGCTTTTCAAGTTGTCAACATTCTTATTCTTTTCCTGGATTTGAAGAAGCAACGATTGTCACTCTTCCTTAAAGTTCTTCATATCTCCTTGTTGAAGTAGCAGTTCATTCTTTACCACTTTAAGATCATTTTCTAAATTGCCCATCATCTTTCGCTGGGAAGTGTCTTTAATCTGCAAACTCTCACTCTCTAACTGATGTGTTTCAAGACGTTTAAGACAGACTGGATTTACTTTTTCATCATTCGGAAAGTTTCTAAATAGTTCATCTTCACGGTATCCACTGTGAACTCTTTTTCCTATTTTGGTATAAACAATATGAGGAAGATCAAGCCATGTCCGTCCGATGATAAGATCAACTGACTGCGCATCGTCAGGAACAATGTATATGCTTATGTTTTCGGCATTTACATTATCAACTTCAATATCGGCTTTAATTCTTCCAGTAGACGTTAATGCAGGTATCTTTTGATTTCCAAAACCGTATATTTTATTGGTAGCACGTTCAAATTTCAATTTAAGTCTCTGGAAAACTGAAATCTTTAACAGACAACACGAACTTCCTGTATCAATTAAAGCTTGCACGTTATCACATTTATTAATTTTCGCTTTCTTCAAAAATGAATTACTCTCGTCTGAATTCTCGCCAACTAGTCAAACAGATAAGCTTTCTTCACTTGCATGATTCGTTTCCTTGGCGACACAGTTTATAATTTTATGGCCTGTTTCATTACCTTCTCTGCATGTTAAAACTGATTTTGGTATCGAACAGTTCCTTGCAATGTGTCCGAAATTAGAACAATGGAAGCATTTTGGTTCACCCCTCTAGTTATGTGTAATACCGTACAACCTTTTCGTTTCGTTGATTGTAAAAACTGAATCATATTTAAAGGAGTTCTGCTTGTCGTAATGCCATTCTTTTCGAGGTTGTTTACTCCTGAAAGTTGACCTCAAGGTATCATAATCGTCCAGTTTTTCAACTAAATCATCTGGCGAATTCAGCTTAGACCATTCATCTATAAAATGATCTTTTATTTCTTGAGATACCTTACGTTTAATGTGATCCGTTATGATAAGATCGCTCAACTTTTCAAAACTATCTGCTTTAACTCCGTTTACCCATTCATTAAAAAAAACTTCTTAATTCATAGGCAAAGTTTTTCCAGGTACTTCCTAAATTCTTATTATGCATAAAAAACTTTTGGCGAAATTTTTCTGGCGTTAGCTTATACCGTTTCAACAATATCTTTTTAACTTCGCCATAATGTTTGCAATCTCATCTCGTTCTCTGGCGATTAACTGCGCAACGTCATATGGCAATAAGCCAAGCAAATGAGTTACCCAAGTGTTTTCTAATATTTCAGCTTGTTTGGCCAGACGTTCAAACATAATTAAATATAAACTTATATCGTTTTCATCGGAATTAAATTTTTGCATCAAATGATGAATTTCTAACTTTGGCTTAATTTGCGTACTGTTTACATTTTGATTGGCGACGGAATTTGAATTTAAAGACCTACCTTCTGATACAAGGCGTATTTTTTTGCAGATCAAATTCCATTTCATGCTTCCGCTTCCGTTTCTCGTATTCTAGTTTTCGTAGTTCAATTTCTTCTTGCCTTTTCTGTTTAGCAATTTGGATTTCGTCTTGGCGTCTTCGTTCAGCAATTTCGTCTTAGCGTCTCCGTTCAGCAATTTCTTCTTGCCTTTTCTGTTCAGAAATTACTTCTTTTCTAATTTCATTTTCTTCTCTTTCCTTCCTTTCATTGATGATTGTATTCATCCATTCCTTGGCGCTTTCTTCATCGTACTCTTTGCTCGCCAAAATAATCTTTTTCAAATCCTTCAATTTATGGCTGTCATTGACCGTTTCTCCAAGTTCTTCAGCCAATATCTTCAAATCGCACTTCCTTGCTCCAGCGAAGATAGACATTTTCGTAGTTTACTACACTTTTATTTACAAATAACGACAAAAAAAACAAATTTCGTAACGTACTTTAAATTTCAAACTCCTTCCGTTTTACTTAACTGTCGATGAGAATTTCAGTCACAGGTTTCTAATTAATCCCACTTCTGACTTCTGTTGGCTTCTCGTTTGACACTCATAAGACTTCTTCTAAGACTAAACAAGCATTTATTAGATCATTAAAACACAACCATTACACTTCGTAACTGCATACAACGTAACTTCATTCAATCGTACCGTATTCATCACTTCTCGTAATCGTCTCTGTCTCGACTATTTCTAAAAATCAAATTCAAAATAGCACACATCTTACTGTTGCCACTTACCTGCTATCATGCACTGATATACAATAATTATGTTGCAGTCATGCTTTTGTCAGGCATAAATATTAAACATGCTTACAAATTGATACAAAAATCTCAAGTGTTCTATGGGTTCCTAATTGGATCAATATGACAACACATCCCCAAATGAAAAGAGGTTCATATAAATATACGGTACAAAATAATATACTGCTAAGGTGTTAAATATTATTTAAAATTTCAAAACACCTGCTTAATTTGCATTAATTTTTGTCATTAAAGAACACAATTTTAGTTTTCAATATTATGTTTTTATTCAAACTATTTTTATCATTTGTTTTTAAACATCCCTCGTTAATTAAACCCTTCTTGGTCGGAGTTGCACTTCATGCGTTCAGTTTTCTGTGAACGTACGTTCGACGTCGCATGTCATGCGACGAAGAGAAAAATTGCATCGTTGAAAGTGAATTCGTCACTACTCTCGCGTCTCTTTATATTCCACGATTATTTTTTGTATTTGTGAATAATCAATGAAATAATCGGTTACAAATTATTTCAATGTTGTTTTTACTCTCTGATGGTCGAGAAAGATTGTAAATCTGTTTTCATGTTAAGGATCTAAAACCATTTATTTTTTACATATCATTAATAATTCTTTTTATGTAGATATTTATCTTAAATTCCTTAAAGCAATAGATATGAAAATATATTATCAATGAGTATTTTGATTTAATTTTAAACTTAGATGCATTCCAGGGAAAACTGCTTACTGACAAAAATATTTTCAATTTTAAAATTCCAGGATAGAACATGTATTAATTTTTAGCAATAAAAAATGGTTTTTTCGGACAGAAATTCGAAATAAAATCCGACGAAGAAGGGGTTAAGACGCTTACGAAGAAATGGAAAAAAGTCATCAAAAAGAGAAAGAGACTGAAGAAATAGTAGCTTTTCTTTTTCTTCAACAAAAACGTATGATGACCATATTTACTAAATTTACGTATATGTCTATCCTGGCATAAAATCGCCAGGATACGGAAGATATAAGTTGAAGTTTCGATTAGCCATAAATCAGTGCACAACTACATGCAAGATTGATTTATTTGATTCCTTTTCGATTTCTACGAGAAGTCCAATTCTTCTTTCATCAAACCAATGCATGGATTTTTGTTCCCTATACTCAAATGCTAAAGTATGAACCACAATCTTCGGAAGAAATCATAAAAATTTACTTTCATGGTTATCCATAAAAACATGCTATTCCACTCAGTATCTGATCCGAGCCTAAAAAATAAATAATAAAGCATCCAAGTTCTGTTCGACCCGGGATTGCAGAGATTTCTGTACGAGAATCCAAATAAAATGCAAAAAGAAGGAAATATGTGCATAATAATAATAAAGGCATAAAAAACTATTCGGGATTTTTCCTCAGTGCATTTTTATGCACTGGTTCGTCTCTTTTTTGTCATAGTAAAAGAAAGTACCAGGCCAAAAATCATTTCGTGCCGCTATATGTTTCTTTTCTATCTGGAAATGCAGAATGTGGGATTTTTTTTCTGTTTCTGCGTGATTGCGGATTCGGTATGCATTCGGCAATGGATTCAGCAGTGGGAGGAATCTAGTTTCTAGCTATTCAGAGTTGCAGTAATTTTATTCAACTGTTGCGTGAAAACACTTAATAATTAGGTTATGCTGGCAGAGAGAGGGTAAAATTAGAACTTCTGAAAGAGATGGTGAATGCAATTCCTTTAAATTTAAGTAACTTTTGAGGGTATTTTTTTTAAATCGTCGAACAATATTTTACTTGGCTTCTTATTTAAGATTTATTATTTACATATTGTTATGGAAATTCTTCGCTTTTTTTAGGGAAAATATAGCAAACATAAATAAACCACAAAAGATCACTCACATATTTATTACACTACATATAAAAAGTTTTTTCATTTATATTGTTTAAAATACGCATTGTTTTAATATATAAAGATTAGGTTTTCAACATCTGCATTTAAAACGAGAGAAATGCGGTAAAGGCATAGAAAACTCTTAAATTTGTTAAATAGATTCGAAAAAATTAATTGTTGGAATAAAACTAAATATTATTAGTTCTTTTAGTTCGAAAGCAAAATATGAGAGGAAAAATTGACAATGCGTTTAAATATCGAAACAGTTTTTTATATTAGTTATTTAAAATTCGAAAATTTATTTAAACCCTAAAATGACGGCTTGGGCGGTTTCGGACATTTAGGTGATTTTTTCTTAACAACTACGAACGCCGGCCTGGGATATTTGGGTAGATTTGAGGATGAGCAGGAATTCTAAAGAAAAGCATTGATTTGTTCTCGCGGTGAGAAAATTTCACAAATGAGAAGGAGATCCATCTATATTTATAAAATAGTAAGTTTGATGCTGAAACACTTAAGCAGAACCTTAAGCCATCGCTAAAGAGAAAGTATGTGAAGAATTTAAACAGTAAACTTTGGGTTTTATGATATTTTTCTAACTGTTAAATGACAGTTTTTATTCTTTTGTACTATTTTGTATCATATAGTAGAGAACACTTTTAACTCGATATTTTGTTTCAAACAACTATACATGTAACAGCTTTCCTTGAATTTTGAAGCATCATTTGACTACGTTCATGTCAAGTGAAGAAAACTTGGAAACTCCGGATTTTACTAAATCAAGCATTATTAACAGCAATATTGAAAAATCTTTCCTAACACCTCACCTTCCGTGTCTTAAGTTTCGTTCTACTTTTATTCAATAGCATATCGACAGCATAGATAATCGATGACAGCACTGAAACAATTCAAATTATGAAAATTGGGTAGAAGAGTGTACATAAATAAACTTATAATATTTCATGAATCTAGTTATTACACAGGAAAATGCTTTTAAAGTTGCTGAAAGTATTTTCTTTTCAAATTTAAAATACGCGTTCTTTTAAGAACCCTCATCCTCATCGCATATTGAATTCGAACTCTTAACCTCATGAAACTCGAACTCTTAACCTCATGAAACTCGAACTCTTAATCTCATGAAACTCGAACTCTTAATCTCCTGAAACGGTTTATCCCAATGACATTCTTTATAGATTTCAAGTGCTATAAGAATTGGAGAATAATGAACGGTCAATTTTAATTTCAAAGGATTAACTTGAATATGGATTTCAGCTCTTCAATGGCTAAATTCATCTTTTACAATCGCCTGTCAATAAATAAGCATCAAGTTACTTTTCTGGGACCAACGTGTTTAGGTTTCATCTGTCATCATCTGGATTCATTAAAAGTTTAAAGAGAATGACTGACTTTTACACTTTAATTTTATTTTAAAGATACCCTACAGTCAATTGATTCCTTACAAATAGGATTAATTCTAGATGATAAGCAGTTAGGAATTAAAAATTAGAAATCAAACAATCAGACGTTCATAATAACTCCCAGAAAATTTTTTTATTATATCAGGTGAGTTAAAAATTATATTTCCTTATAAAATGAAACTAATTTTTATAACCTTAAATGCAAATTACGGTGATAAATATTTGAAGCTTTTGAAAATTCTAACGGTAAAAATACGATGAGTGGTACTTCAATTTAATGATGAGATCAACATGCCATTAAATTGACGTAATAATTTTGCAAAGAAATGTTTTTGTTTATAATATCATTTATAAGCCTTGAAACAAATTGGGAAATTAGTTTCCATTCCACGAAAGTTTCTAACATAATCTATTTTCTTAACGAAAAGTTCGAAACTTAAAAAATCAGCAGACGATTTACTGAATCACCCGAATAACTCAAATTTAATTATTTCACCGAAATTAGACGGAAAATGTATATACTTTCTACAAACGTAATTGAAAGAAATTATTATGGTTCACAAACAACTATGAATGCTTGGACAAAAGTATTGATTACCCAAAAATTATACTTATTATTAGCCATTACGTAGCGTTCTGTGTGCCAGATGTTATTCAGAAGAGTATTATTGAGAAGTGGTATTCCGGGGTATTACGCCCAGTCCCTGAATGTGGAAGGAACAAGCACGTAATGTTTCATTTTTATTGTATTGTTAAGAACATTTCTCTGCATTTCATTCTCCGTTGCTGCATAATATGCAAGACTTGCGTGATATGATGCCATTTATTTCCATTTGATTCGTGGATGTCTTTGCCTTTTTTATTACTTGTGAATATCGGATTTTCTGACCATGCCATTTGATGGTATCTTTCTTGCCTATTCTACAGAAATTATGAAACTATTAAAAATGTGATTGAAATACATGGAAAACGAAAGAAAGTTAATAAAAAATTATATCGATTTCGTTGGGAAAAGATTTTCACAAAGTGATAAAAATTAAATAATTTTAATAATAAATTCTGAAAATCTGATAAAAATTTTGTTTTTATTATTAAAATGCATCATTAGGAAATATAATAAATTTTGCTCTTTTCTTTGTTTACGAGTTTGTAGTATTATATGAACTGGAAATTTCTTTTCTTGCTTAAAATATTTTTTTAAATCTTTAAAGTTTACAAAACATGCTATGTTTGTGAAAAGAAAAAATTGCATTAGTTAAAATGCATTTACATTTTCCGTTGCAATCAGATTAAGAATGTCATGAATTACAAGTCCTATCACGGATTTTTTAAATCATAATTGATTAATAAACATACTCAAAATATCAAATGATATTTATTTTAACGGTATTAATTCTTTTCAGCTCATATTTCATTAATAATCTATTCAAACTATTTTTTAACCCTCTCATTGCTTATCCCGCGATTTCCGCGGTTATTAAGGAAGTCTATTTTTTGATGCATCAATGCAAATTTCGCAGGCTAATGCGTTTACTTAGTACTATTATAACGTTGAATCGTATTATTCTAGTAAAGCCTTCCATATAAATAACAATGCTATCGGTTCAACTGTATTTGAACATGTTTGCAAACGTTGCATCTAAATAATGTCTTAGAAAAATTGGCAGTCAGAGGGTTAAATAATATGCTGCTAGTTAGAATTAAAGCAACCGTATTCAGCATACTTATTCACTGAAGTTATAGAATCAGTAGCTGAAAATCCCCAAAATCTCGATTGGTTGCATTTGGCAAAGGAGAAACGATCGAAACAATGCTTCAAAAAGGAATTTTAGGTGTAAATGCCCAAACAGACCCTATTAGCACAAGATATTGTATGGCATCTCTACGATGTTGTTCGATATTCTGAATTCTGCACAATATCTTGAAGATATCGTAACAATATTAAAGAGCATCTTGTGCTAGTAGGGGATACAATCGCTTTCTTATAATATTTAAATTGCAGTCGTGATGAGCATTAATTGTAAATTATATAGAAGTGCAATAAGGAATGATTTCTATAAAACACATAAGTAGCATGAAATTGATTCAAATAAGAAATTTAAACTAAAAATGGATACATTTCATTTCGTTTTGTGTCATTTTCCAACGTTTTGTGTCAAATAATTTTGAATGCATACCGCCGATATTAATTCTCCTATGGCGATTCACATTTTATCTATAGAAATGCAAATAATGATACTTTTATTCTAACCATCCTATATTTTTAGAATCGTTTGTGAAGATGCATGTTTGTCGCCCATTATAACATCAAATTCTGTAGGTTCCATAGCTGAGCAACTCGTATCATGATTTTTCTCTTATTCGCATTAAATGACCAATTACACGATGGAACTAGCCATTCCTTAAATAGTTTCCTCTCCTAATGAAGCAGGCCGACCATGAATCCAAAACAGAATTCCTGACGTCCCATCTTAATATTTTGTAGTGGTTTCGCTGCAGGATTATTTTTTGGGCTACGACATAAATTTTTTAATGAACAAATAGAAACTAAATCTTTATTTTTCTTCAGCAACGCACAGGTTTTAGTGTGCCCAAAAATAAATCGCGAGAAAAATTATTATTTCTCTACATTCTTATAAACTTTGAAGGAAATACGGTGGATACTAATGATGGGAAATTTATTTTTCTAAAATAATATTTCATAAGTGATTCTTCATGGTTGTTATGGATGTAGTTTCACCTGGTGGCCACATAGAGTGTTGTAATTAAAAATTATTTGTTGTGTATATCTTTGCATAATACATTTCTTTTAAATTCATCATATTTTGTTGAAGGTATAAAATTAGAATTCAGACACAGTTACTAGAACTGTATTGAACCATATAATTTTACCACAAAACCAAAGTACTCTAAAAATGCTTTTACGGAGTCGACTTGCATTTTCGTTTTTATCTTGCTACAATAACGCGCATATGTTGTTTAATAGGGTTCGCTATTGTAAAATATTACAAATATTATATAATATTGTTTAATCATTACATCACATTTTTATCACCTCTTTTTTTAAAACCATCACATTGCGTTAAAGAAGAATTATTCTTAATGGATTTAATTCATGTTAATGATTCATTGAATGCCCAAAACTTCATGTACGCCGTTTATATATCCACAACTTTATTCACACTATTCAGTGACGTATTATTTCGTTTGATGCATAAAGACATATGCAGAGGTAATAAATAAACTAACAGAAAATTATTAAAAATAAAAAACCATTTTACCTTTCTAATTATTTTTCTTTGTTTTGAATTTGTATTTATTACTCATTTCTGAGATTCCCTTTGTCTGTTTTTTTAAAAATTTCGTAAGTTTCATTTGCAAAGGAAAAAAAATTCAATTACTTGTGCGACAAAACTACATTAAATCACAAAATGAACCGCCCTATTCAGCTATTTTGTTTAAAAATTATATTGTTTATTCATATTTGGAATCATTTTGCCATTCCTTTTTATTTTTGTAATGTTTTCTCAACATCATCATCACACACACACACATATATATATATATATATACCTAACCGTATATAATGCTTGTAAATTAAGGAAACTGTACATTCTAAACAATCTTTATTGTTGGTGTCTTGTAAAGAAGTGCTTAAATGTAAAGTCAGTAAAAAGTTCTTTAAAAAGTATAATCCTTAAGTACACAAACTCTTCCTTTCAGTAAAAATTCACTCAACAACCCA
The DNA here is from genome assembly GCA_013235015.1 of Araneus ventricosus. Lineage (NCBI taxonomy): Eukaryota > Metazoa > Arthropoda > Arachnida > Araneae > Araneidae > Araneus > Araneus ventricosus. The sequence goes on along the minus strand of BGPR01014152.1, from coordinate 23,073 downwards.
AAACTGCAGCAGATTACATAACACTTTATGCAATTTGTTAAAAAATCTAAAATAAAATACTTAAGTTCTTAAGCACCCTCCTGGGTTCCAATTAACAAGAAAAGGCAGGTAATCAAAGTTTGCTAATTACTTCCTCAGAGGGGAATAATTACGCACACAATTAACTTTTAGCTTTTGAACATAAATATTGAGAAATTAAGGCTAATACTCGCCAAGAATTTTTCTCAAGAGCTGAAACTCTTGAATTTCATTCATTGAGTGAAGGTCTTTGATCAATGATACGCGAAAATGAGTAAAAAGAGAGAACTAATGAATTTAGCTTCTTCCGCAAAATTGAGTTTATTGAATAACTGCCTGATTAAATATTTATTTGTCATTTTTTGAGAGAAGTTACATAAAATTTTTGCTTCAAAATTATAAGATTAAATGCTATTTAAAGATCTTCAAAAAGGCTTTTAATTGAGCTAATTTTTACAACTGATAAATAAATAAATTACTTTTAATAAGAATTTTCTTTAACGATTGCAAAAACCGAATACTTGGATATAAGCGTTCGTTTTTGTATGTGAAGTTTGGATTCAGTTTCTTACAAGTCCTTTCATAATTTTTAATGGTTAAGATATATCTCTGATATTAAGTTCAGAAAAATTTTATAAATTCGTAGTATCAACTATTTTTGAAAAAATTGAGACGAAATGATTTGTGAAAAAAGTTAGGAATAATATCAAACCTTAATAATGCACTTGTGTGTAATTTTAAGATTCTTGATATACATATTTAAACTTCAAACAGCGTTATATATTATACATTCCAAAAGAACGGCATATTAAATTAAGAAAATGACATTTAATTTGAATTTAGTTAAACACGTTTCAAAATTTCTTCCAAAAATTTCGCAAATTTCATTCAGAAAAATACTTAATAAACGTATAGATTTCCATCACGTAAAAGTAATTTTGCAATTCATTATAATATAATCAGTATTTCATAGAGAAATATTTCGATTATAATACTATAATTGAAAATGTATAAAGGGAGAAAATATACAATAAAGGAGTTATTTTCAAATGAATTCAAAAAAAGGAAACATTTACTTTTATTAAAGAGTTTTTAAAAATTTTCTAAATATTTTTAAATGGCGATTGCCTGTATATAAATAATGTATATTTGAAAACACATAAACATTAAAAAAATTATTCTTTGTATTAATTTTAAATGTAAATTTGTTGAAAATATTTTCCCAATATTTAGTTTTAAACTATTTTAAAATAATTGTTTCAACTTTAAACTCTATTTAACGAAAGCAATTTGAAACAGTTTAAATAACAAATCACATTTTATTTAGAAATATAGAGTTATTTGACTTTAATTTAATGATATTCATGATATTCTACTAATGCTTATAAAATTGCATTTTAATAATTTTAGAGATTCTATTCATTCTCATAAATAATTATCGAAACAATTTCCTGTATGTTATTGCTACAATTGATTGCCTTATCCTCAAAAAAATGTTTTTGAGTTATTTTGATACATAGCTCACTTTTTTCCCAAACCGATTTCAAAAGCTCCAACTGATTTAATATTCAGTTTTTGCGTGATAACTTTCCCTTTACGCTTTTACGATTTTTTTATCTCCAAAAACATGACGTTAGTATTTTGGCTTTATTCTTAATGTTTCTATCTCAGGCGATTTTTTATTGGCCAGAATAACAGAACTCTGTGCGCCCGACATCTTCTCTTTAATAACATTACTTGAAGGCAGCGAAGATGTCATGCAACCAGATACCGCACGTGCTAATGTGAATAATGAAACAACGCCACTCGTTATAGATTAAACCTGCATACTCCTACCGAAAATCGAATGCTCTCCAAAAAAAAAAAGAGCAAAATGTTACGAAAACAATTTTTCTCTCTCTCTTTTCTAAAGCGCGTTTATAAATTAAGATTTATTTTGGGAGGTTTGAAAGGTTAGGAAATTGATTTTAAAAACTAAATTTGTCAAAAGTGGATTTTTTTGTTTTTTTTTATCTGATGGTATCGATTTGTTGGGCCAGAAGAATATTTATGAACGACGTTTAAAATTTTTTAAAAAGGGTTTTCACTTGAATAATAAATTTCAGGCAGTTATAAAAACAAACAACCATTTTGTTTCTCATATAAGTAACATATTTGACAAATTAAATTATGATACCGCTTGTATTACTTTTCATAATACGCAAAGTATTATCTGAAAGTATTAATCATCATTTCAATATACAAAATAATTGGGAAATGTGATATTTTGAAATAATTTTTTTAATATTGTTATACTAATATACTTTTTAATATTTTTATAATAGTTATACTTATTGTTTATTTTACCAAAGCAAAATTGTACTGGGGTTTTTTCTAAACATAATAATAGCGAATTTTATACAAAATATACTTTCATTTCCATAAATATATTCATTTCCATTCAGTTGCGTATATTCATTTTAAATTACTTATCGGACTCCTAAGATGTTGCACGACAGCTTTACTTAGACCCAAAATAGTAAACAAAAATTTATAGAAAATACTTTCTCAAGTTATTACCGATTTTTAGTTAACCATATTATAGCAAAATTTAGAAAATGAAATGTTGACGCATTTGAAAGAAATTTAGGGTTTATGCCACTTTACTTCAAGATTAATTGAAATTGTTTTGCAATATTTATTATTTGAGATAGTCTTTGAGAACTTCTGCTATATTTGAAGACACTGTTTAAAAATATTTGGAATTTCAAGGCCAAGTTGCTCCATCAATCTGTTGTTCTTCCCGAAGTGATTTATTTTATCAGCTTTACTCTTCATTCTCCACAATCTTCCAAGAAATGAAAAACAGGCATTTAGAAGAAGACAAATGATGTTCTAATTCATTAAAACACAAAAGCTTTAACAAAATTAACGATATGTAAACAGTTACAATCAATAGCTGTCCAAAATTCTTGGAGTCTTCTGAAACTTTTACTGTAAGGCCGCGAGACTATCAAGTGTTATATCTTACAAATAATGAAACCAACACCTACCAATGATTGTAGAAACTACTGAGAATAATTTTATTTATGTTTTTTAATTAATTCAGAATCGAAGTCGGTTAGACAACATATCGGATAACGAGACTCGTCTGCATCCGAAACAGTGTTTCTCAATATATTTACAAACCATGATTGCGATTATATACACACTTACGTCGTTCGAAATTTTAGTTATTTTTTCTATTTATATAATAATTCTTTATGAGCTCCGTGTATGGACACAGTGATGATATTTGATATTAATAGCACTCTTTTGGATTTTTTTCACTATTTAAAATAGTACCAAGATTTATTTTGCTTAGAATGAAAAATTATATCAATTGCAATCATTTATGAAACAAATTATATAACTATTATAAATAATATAACTATTTATAATGCGATTATTAATTTAGGAAATATGCAGCTTTAATCTTTTTTTTCCTGAATAATATCTGAAAATGAGTATTTTGGAAAAATTATATATACATTACACATACTTTTCGATTATTAGATTTTATATCTCCATGGTTGCAATGTTTTATACAAAAAAATGAATGCTTCAGAACCAAGGCATTTGAAGCTGAAGTGATCTGTTTAAAACCATTTTTTGCATAAAATTAAACATTCAGATAAGAGCAAACACAAAAAGAAAGACACCAAGCATTGGAAGAACTATTTGCAATTAAAACTATTCATTTGTATTAAAGTAGAGCGAAATGATTAAAGCGCATCCACAATTTGAGAATCCGCTCATTACGGATGAATGAATAGCTCCCGATTAAATGCAGGCTTGTGCACAATTTTCGGTTCATTTGGAAACGAGTACTGCGATGCAAACATTTCTGTGAATAAAGGGACATCAGATTGTTTTGATAAGACTTCATGCATTGTTGGGCTTGCTATAGAAGCGCAGTTCTGTTGCAAGATAAATTATCATCAACTGGTATTTCGGAGAAGTTTTATCTTAATTAATTGGGGCTTATTAACATTGTTTAGTAAGTATTAAATTCTAATCAACAATCAATGCTTGCCAGCTTCTGTTTTGGAGACGGATTAAAATTCCGAACTGTTTCCATAGAAATATCAGCAATCAAAGTAATTAATTATAATCAGTTTTTGGAGTCAAGGATATTCTGTTATATTTTAGAATTGATTTTAAACATATACATATTTAATTGCTTGAATTAATTTGCATTTCTTTATCAAAATATCGAACTATATGTTTGTTATACAGAAAAGAAACACTTTAAGTCGGCGAGTTAATTTTTATGGTGTTTTTGAAAGAACCTCTGAAGTATTTGCAAATAAACTTAGAATGAACATTTTCTGTTCAACGTTCAGCTAATATTTTTTTTAAAAATTCTGTTAAATATTTTAGAAAAAATATTAGATATTTTGATTGTTATAAATCTGATTTCAAAGCATTAGTGATAGTTTATTTTAAAATAAAATACTAAGTAAGCAAATGATTTATAGAATTACTTTTGTGAAAGATTCTGATCATATCAAATGATTAATTTTATATTGTATTAGAATTAAAGAAATGTAATAAAAATTTTAATTTATGGCTAGTAAGTCTATATATCTAAACTGATAATTCATCCTTTGTAAAGTTCCAGTTGGATAAGGGAAAAATGCAACCTCAATTTTTATTTTATTATTATTAATTTTTTATTGGTGATTGCTATGTTATTATCGTTATTTTATCTTGATGATTGCTGTTATATTTTTGAATCAGAAAATTGTCAGACCAACTCCAAAGAGAGGTTTTTCTCTTTACACGTAACGAATGTGGGCCTTACTTTCAAACATCTTACAGAAAGGCTTCCTTTTGCTTTACTTAGCGTTAGAAGGTGCGACATATAGAGCAAGTGAAGTATCTCTTTATAAAGGATAATTATCTCTTTTGCTTTTTGAACCCAATCACTTAAAAATCAAAACTGACAAAGTAATTTAAGTCAGTTTAATTACAACAGCTTTTAAAGATGCACTGATAAAATGCGTTTTTTCTTCTTCAACATCATAGCCTCGAAGCATATAATCACCAATCGATATTGTCGTTATAGTGTGTGATACCAAATGAAAAATATTGAAGTTTCTTATAGTAAAGTGACTAAATTTTTTACAAGTAATTTTTCGTAATTTTTTATATTTTCATTTCTGGTAAAAATATGCGTCTATTGTATAAAAATAAACGTTCATTAATCATAAGCAAAATGACAAAACAACTTGAGCCTTAACACATGGACATGTTATGTAGCTCGACTCCTCTGCTTTTATATTACAAATATATTTATATCCGCCTCGTGTAACATTATTCATTCCCCAGTGTATCACAGTTTTGTAGGTTTAAAATGTTAAGTTTTCCAAACTCTAAAAAGAATATTTTCTGAATCTAATCTCCATCATGATTTCTGTTATTTAAACCATAAAAATAATAAATGATTTTGCAATCTAGAATCATGTATTGAGGCATTATACCAACGAAAAATAATCAGTAACCTATTTATCTGCTAAGCTATTTCACCTGTTGAGTAATATATTATTAAATCAACATGATGACAACTATGGAATATATATTTTAGAATTTACTAATTTTTTCATTTTTTTTATAAAAGAAAGAAATGACACTTCATACCATCGCTACAAAAACATTCATTAACTCTTTCTATTGAAATTGATTTCAATGAGATTTCATGCATTTGTATGTTGTTATTTTTATAAACAATGTTACAATTCATTATTTAGGTTGAGAGAGAGTTTATTTATCGTAAGGTTTGATATGCTTCAATAATTTTGTTGTGACGGTTCATTACTTCTATCTTCAATATTTTTTCATTAAAATCATAAATGCTAATGGGATCTTAAATAACTGAAAAACTATCTAATTATTCTTCTTATTAGCGCAATGTTGGTAAAAATCTATTTTTTTGATAAATCATATTTTATTTTGTCGTGACTTTCATTTTATTCATATTTTATTTTTTACTGACTCAAAAACTCCTAATACTAAATAAATACAGGAATAATTTCCATTAGATGTAGTTATTTTGAAAGTAAGGTGTATGCATTTGAAACATTATTTAAATTACATACACCAAACGCAGAATTGACTATGAAATTTACTTTAAATAGAGGCTGTTATTATTTATTATACTACAAAGAAGTTTTTTTTTAAATATTTTATGTTTTGTATTCTATCTTGAACTTGTATATTCTTTAATTTCCATGATTTTCAAGATTGAAGAACGACTTTCACAAATATAGATAGTTATATTTTTATCGGAGCTTGACATTCTACAATCAAATTTCTTTCAGAGACGCATGAATTTTCTCATGCAAAATCATTACGTAACATGAATAAGCCATTGCATTCGGATTATCTCTATCAGATCAACTTAATTAAGCAGTTGTGCGCAAACTATTTTAATTTCCGACCCTTTATTTTGTGTAAATTCTTGTCACGACCCTTGGTGGGGTCGAGACCACGGTTTCTAAAAACAAAACTTATATCTTTTGTTTGTCAAATAAATTTCCTTGAATTCAGCGACCCACAAAAATTTTCTCGCAACCCCTCTGGGAATCGCGTCCCACGGTTTGCGCACCACTTTCACAAGTTAATAATATGAACAATAAATTATAATCTTTTGAAACACGTCCTATCGTATTGCTTCAATAAAACTGGTTTTATATTATTTAATTCGCAAGCATGCTGATGCAAATGACTTCAAAATGGCGAATGAAGGTAATTATGAACGCCTGTACCTCCCACCTCTATTCAAAGGTGCCTGACTTTCGTGTTATTACTTCGCTTTGTTTAATATGCATGAGCTCGGAATATATCATCATTATGGTCATCAAATAGACCATTTTCTTCAGTTTCGCACAAGATTATTTTCTTAATTTTAATTACCTTTTTTCTCCTTACAAAATGCTTGAATGCTGTATTATGCATTTTTAAGCCTTCTGAATGAGTACCAATTTTTGCAGTGAATATTTTATTTGTATAAAGAATCATGGATTTGTGGCATTTAAAAAATAAAACTCGTTAAATTATTTCTAAAGATATTATACAACGGCAACTTATTGATGCCTTATTTAGATGAAGTTTTTTTAAACTTTTTAAAAGTCTTCTGTGTACTAGTTATAATTTGATTTGAATTGCTTTTTACATGAACGAAATGCTGATTTAACGTTGTTATTTCAGTAAAGTTATTTAGTTTTTAAATAAGCACTTTTGAAAATATTTCTCTTTGTGTTTTTATCTGTGCATAATATTTCACTATTTAATTTTATCGAGAATGGCGGGATCATTTTCGAGCTAATTTTTAAATGAATGGCTTAATACAAATAGAATATCTTCAAAAACTCATCGTCTCATCGTTGATGCTTTAAAATATACGTGCTTGAACGCACTTACTTGTTTTGCTGCCACTGTTTTTTCCATTGCTAATTGAAATTTATTTTTTCGAGAAACAGTCATTTTCCAAAACCGAAATAAATTAAACTTACGCAACACTCATTAAAATCTACATTTTGCTTCAAATGTTTCTGTTAAGTCCCGAAGGAATTATTGCCTTTATTTATATGCGAACAATGTATTTGTCAATTAAACGCTGTTAAGAAAAGTATGGAAGATTTCATGTCTGCAAAATATAAATTTTCCAATTTATTAAATGTTATAATACATTTAAGTTTATATCTAACGAATCGGCACTTAAACTAGTAGTATCAAAAATACAAATTTTGAAGATTAACCTGTTATTTCTTTTTCTTAAAATGTTATTTTGTGTTCTGTAATATGAAAAGTAGGTTGATGCAAAATATTCACAAGGAGGAAATTATGGTAATTATGCACTCCGCCTATATTCTTAAGTTCTCAATTAAGTGACACTATTTTGCTTCGTTTAATATGCATGAACTGAGAATATATTATTATATTCGTTGATCAGATCGTGTTTTTTGGAATTGTGAAAATTATTTTCTGAATTTTAACTACGTTTCTTCTATGAAAAATCCATTGAGAATAATGGAATTACAGCCGTCTAGACACAAGTTAATTTTTCGATGGAAAAAATATTTTATATTAAGCCCTTGAGGACCATGCCGTATGCTGCATGATGTTATCGTAGACGACTACCTGATCTACAACGCGTACGTCATATGTTATTCGTTTCTGAATAAGAAAATACTAAAAGCTGGTATATAAATACGTATATGAAAAAACAATCTGAGGCTCAAGGGGTTAAATATCTGGTCTATTTTTCTTTCAGACGAAAAAATGTAAATAAAAATTTTTTTTTTGAGATTATTTGCAAAAATAATTAATAATACGTAGATTTATTCATAACTAGATTTGATTAATTTTTTATAAAAAATTTTACACAAAAATACGAATTTAGGATTAATAGAATTTTCTATTTTAAATTGCATCATTTTAGACTAATTCATATATGTTTTGGTTTATTTTTTAACAGTTTTGTACTTTTGATTAAAAAAAGATTTTGACTTGCGCATTATTTGCTTCCTTATTCCATTTTTATATTAACCTTTAACTGCTGTGCGCGGTCTCATAGACCGCACAACATTTTCTAATCCGTCGTTTCCTTTAAAATTGAAAATGATCACTGCCCTTTCTGTTACCTTCCTAAAACAGTCTTTCAAGGTCATATATCCAATTTCAAACTTTTAGCTTTATTATATTTGTTGTTACCATGTGTTTCCATTTTAAGGTGTCTGGGAGACTGCTCTCAGCACAAGCGTACCAATTTTTGTGAATGATAGACGCTATTTATCGGTTGTCCTTTTTCGGAAAAATATAAATCTGGCTTTAAATGTTACACGAAAACTTCTCGTATACCTCACTAATAAGAAATCGAATTTCTTGTTAGTATTTTTCTGATTTAGAATTCTCTGGTTCTGTAGACTCGTATAGCATTGAGGGCGAATTCAAAACAGAATCTGAGTTTTCTAGGAATGGAGATGATAATAGGCGGTAAAATTATATATTTATACAATTTGACAAAAATAGGCGTTGATGAATTTGACAAGAAGTGTTCCATTTATTCAAACGGTCTACGAATTCAATGTTGGCCTATGGCGATATTTTTCAAAATATTGTATATGTTTGCGGTAAATTCATTTATATTATTCATTAAAAAAACTAAAAAGGAAAAATTGTATGTTTTTATTAGAAAATCAAATGATAAAGCCCTATTTTCAAGGTAATGTAACTTTCTCATTTTTACACAAGAGTATTCAAGATAAAATTTAGAAGAATCCTTAGACAGAATGAAAGCAAGAAAAATAACTTTTCATATAAAGATAAAAAATTCGAAAAAAGAAAAACATGCAGTCTATGCCCACCCATTAAGAAGAGGAAAACGGCTTACAAATATATGGAATGCAAGAAGTCCGTGTGTCTTCTATGTTCTCGAAAAATTTGTTTTCACTGTATTCCATCTTAAGAATTATCCTTGTAAAGAAAGGTACCTTAATCCGTAGAATTAAATTCATTGTTCTATATTTCTGGTATAACTGTGAGTATTACTTACTAAAGACTTATATTTTCATAAACGTTTAAAAAATATCAGCTTTGTTCCTCAAAATGAAGAAAAAAGTCATTCTTTTATGTCGGGATATAAATTTCTTGAAATTATATTATGTTTTAAAAATTGATTTTAATGAATCAGAATTGTATATATACAATAATCTATTTATAACATTTCATAAGAATTAAGAATGTATAAAGTAACTATTTTTAAGCGTTTTTTAAAAGCAGTCTACGAGACTGCTCACACTAGTTATGCCAAAAAATTTGTCACAACAGTTAAAGGTTAAATCTCTTCTGATTTCGAAGATTCTAATATTTGATTACTTTCATAAATTTCAATACTCCAAAAGGAATTTGTTTTTCAAATTTTAGAGCTATATTAAACATGAAACATTTGGTCTAAAACTGAATTTATAATAAAAACCTGTACTTTGTAAAATAATTCCAAATGATTTTTCGAAATGTTATTAGCATCAGTTGCAAATTTTAATTATGAATGTTCAGTACATATTGCAATGTACTAATTTTGCCTCTAACAATGCGTAGTTTATATTGACGAATTTTAGACATATTTTGAGCTGCATAAGAAAGTTACTGCTTAAGACATATTTTCCAACATTTCTATTTACATTCTTTAATTCGAAAAAAACTAAAAATATGAATTTTTCTAATGTTTCCATCTCTTTGTTAATTTTTATATTATTATAAATTTTCAATCTTGGGTTTGTCTTCATTAATACTTATGTTCATTTCACTAATACTTCACTTCATTAATTCTCATAATTCACTTCACTTTACTTCATTTATATTAATGTTCCTTATATCACTTATCAATTTAATTTTTCCACCATTAAAATAAATTTAACTCATGGAATTCTAAATAAAATCTATAGCTCTTCACAACAGGTGCCAATAAATTTTCAAAGTATTATTTCTGACAATTGTATTTAAATTTAGTATTCTGCAATTGAATTTGATTCATTGATATATAAAATTTCATTTCTATAACACTGAGAATCCAATTTTCATTTTCTTAACAAATGATGTAATATATTGAGTTTACCAAATCATTCTTAAGCCTGACAAGATTAAAACAGAAATATCTTTCTGCATATCAGTTTTTGTTTCCTCCAACAAAAGCGGAATTTTAAGTTCTTTAATTCGAAAAACAAGTTGACGTAAACGACTTGGAATATGGCAAATGGAGGCAATTATTCACGTCTGTAACTCCCACCACTGTTCCAAAGTTTCTGACTTGCGTGTTATTACTTTGCTTTGTTTAATATTTATGAGCTGAGAATACATCATCATTACGGTCGTCAAACAGACCATTTTCTTCACATTCGCGCAAAATTATTTTCTTAATTTTAATTACATTTTTTCCCTTGCATTCATAGTTCATCCTGAATACGTAAACATTATACTATCTTATCTGTTGAATATGTTACGCTCTGCAGTTTGTCGGAATTAACGATAAAAAAGGCTAGCCAAATTATTTTTAAAGATGAAAGATATTATTTAAAAGTTTTTAATGACAAAAATAATAGTTTTTGACAGAAGTATTTTATCAAATGTATCAAAATTTATATTTTCTCTGTGATGAATATTTTCGTTTTCAAGTACAAGTTTTAGAAGTTAAAGTACACGGGATGAATGCACATTTTAGGGACATTATACAGCTAATTTTCTAATACGCAACTGATAAAAAATTTTAGGCCAACTGATAATTTACATAAAATTGTCAATTAATTAATTTCGTAATGCGAAAAAGCAGTGTTAATCGTTCGACATCGTGATTAATTTTTAATTAATCAATACAATTCACATATATAGAATCATTAAATGGTTTTGATACTATATTTAAAGATTTTCCTTATAACAATTTATAACTACTCTGACAATTTATATCCAAAATATACTATTTAATAAAACATATGCGATTTTTCAATAAAATTGTGAATATAAAGTCCAGATGCAAAGTAACGAGGTGTTAATATAGAGGTACCAATGCAATTAATTAAAATTAACACAGTTAGATCTTTGGTCACCCGAATATACAGAGATATAGTAATGAATTAAAATATATTTCATATTTCACTTTTTTAAGTTAATGATAAAATCATTTACTCTTTGAAAATATGATTAAAAATATTCATAATTTCAGTTCTTCATTTCTTTCCAGATACCAGATGCTCCAAAATATTTACAGAATACGTCTCATTCTGTAACTTTGTATTTTTGCTTTCATTTAACCTGTATCCGAAGAAAATGCAAGATATTTTCTAAATCAAAAGAGTGAAATCATTTAAAAGCAATTGGCAAAAAAAAAAATATCGACAAAATATATATTATATTTTCATATTATCTCTCTAATTTCGCAACATAATTAGTTTTATAAATTCTTCTATAATTACATTTCGTTTTGAGCAAATTAATATTTTTTCATAATTGAATTTCAATTAAAATATAAACCAGGCGTATTGCCAGTAAATTTACCTGTTACATTACGTTCATTTGCATTTAAATTAGAAGACTTTCTTCTTGAAAAATAGATGTTATCTTATCACGAGTTTTCAAAAAGAACAGTTATTAATCGGATTTTTATGTGAAAGACGGGTTGCATCTAAAACTTTTGAAATATAAATATAACACTGAAGCTATTCCTTACGAAAACAGATTTGAAGTAAACAATTTCAAAAGGCCTCGAAAATGGTCATATGAAAATTATAATTTGATTTAGTCACTAAAGGCAATTGTTTTTTTTAATTGTATATTCCAGTGAAATAGCCTAATAATTAAATTTTTAGTTGAAGGTATTTGTGTCCTATTATTCTAAAAATCTGTGGCATCCTTAAACATATTATCATGTTAAGATGATTTGGTGTATTTTTTCATTATGATGATAATTTTATAATTATGAAATATTTTGTATAAACGGAAATTACTCTTAAGTTATTTATTTTTAATGAGCATTATTAAAGAACAAACAATATGTAATTCTGAAGATTCAAAACTCGCAATACGTAATTTCAATTTTTTTCGAAACTCATTTTGTTTATTTGACGTTAATCACTTCTTTCAAATAAACTCAAAAATTCACTAAATAAGAGAAATAATAATTATTAGTAACAAATATTCATAAGGTAATACATTTGTGTTGGTTGCTGGGATGTTAATTAAAAATCGTTAATGCTAGATTGGTGCCCTATTGAATAAAATTTAGATGTATATATCAATAATTAAATCAATACTGGGTGCTGAAATATAAAACACACAGATAATAATACAATTTCGCTGTACCCAAGAATGCACCTACCTTTGTGACACCTGAAAATACTTGGCCGCTAAAGAAATTAATAAACTGAATACATAAGAAACATTGCTCTGTTTAGAATAATTAGAGAAAATTGAAACAGAATCAAGTTATAAATTTAAAATATTTTTTATTTAATAAATGTTTAAATTAAGTATCACTGCCATATTATATGAATTAATAGTAATTAGGATGCACATAACAACCAATATAAAAACACAAATGGTAAATGTAGCTACACATTAATATGAAAAGAACATTGCAGACTTTGAAAATTACACTATATACTAAAAATGAAAAATTGGAGCAAACCAGAGATCTCTCTATTTACGTTATATTTTGTGGTTGTCGAGCTAATGCTTTTTTGATAGACCAGACACTCTTGAAACATTTTGTTGAAGAAACAGTGAACACTGCCACACCAATCACCAATATTTCAGAAGGCACTCCTTGATAACCATCAAATTTGAGAAATGCAAAAGTAAACTGTCACACAGATCACCAACAGTTTAGTGATCACTTTTATAACATTACTGATCAGAGTGCGGATTTTACCGCCTTAACACACAAGATCTGTGATCTAAATGCATTCTCAACTTTAAAAGCCAACCCAATTTCTTTCTTCGGTAACCCAGAACATTGGATGTTAGTTCATTTCGGTCATCATTCAACACAGACGAGAAAATCAAACGCTGGTCTTGAAGATCGTTCGGACAACACTCAACACCACTTTCTTTTTAAATATTGGAGTAACACATTTTTTTTTATTTTACTTCATCTCCTCTTACGTGATCATTTCTCATAAAATCTTCTACACGCCTAAGAGGCCGAGAACCGAAGGAAAAAAATCCCAACGGTCTCGAGAACTTCCAAACGTGCGTCGGTTACTTCCAGTGTAAAAAAGGCAATCTAAATCAGACAAAGGAAAATGCTTCCAGTCAGAGACGCAAAAGCCTATTCACATAAAAATTCATCCGCGAAACAAGATAGCGAGTAAATAGTCCCGTTGAATAAATTTTATTTATAATTTAATTAACTTCAAACATTAATGGAAAAGACATCAAAAGTTAAGACAATTAATAATTAAGTCGAATACAAAGTAAATAATTAAGAAAAATTTAGATTTTTAATAAAACTGCTAAAAATTACCGTTTAAATTTCAAAAGTTGCCAGAGATGCCACGCGATACGAAAGAAACTTTGGTGGCGAAGATTTAAATTGTTAAAAATACTGATAAAACCGAAAAAAGATGTATATGTAATTTTTGCAATCTAACAATTTGAAAAATATATTCAGTAGTACGGCTATGTGCGCAAAATAACGCGATAATACATGCAGCAAGTGTTTTAGCATCATTTCCATCAAAAGCTGTACTTATGGACAGCTAATGTTAAAAATATCAACTTTTAAGAAGTATCTATTTCTTAGCGTTGAAAGACGCCTTGCAACTCTTTAAATGCATGCTATTCACGAAGGAAGAACGATCAATAATAGCAATTAGAGTTATGTCAGTATATGGCCTTCATGTTTAGTTGCATTAAAATAAGAGTTTAATATTTTATTTCCTCTGTATGTTCTATAGATTTCCGTAAGCTGAAGGCAGTAATTTTCAATTTAGTGCGTCATAATGTAATTATATATCAAAATTAATATCTATAAGCCGCATGAAACAGTACATAGAGTAGTATAGAGCAGAAGAATCTGTATGTCCTTGATTACATGATAAAGACTACAAACAGTAAAACAGAGGAATTAATGTGAAATTAATGGTACTTTATTTTTCTAGACGATTTAAAATGTTTAAATGGATAATTGAGATTTTTATACACTAAAATGTCAGTTTAAAAGTGAAACAGTTAAGATATCAATCACTAATTTTTGAATAAAATCTTTTTGTGAACTTTTTGGAATCTCCTCATGGTTTAAAAGCCTAAAATTTCCTTATCATTTACCTTCCGTATACCGTTTTTATACATTAACTGTTCAAATCTTTTCAGTTTATATTGTAAGAAAATTTTTATTTCATTTTTCATTGACAATTTTTGTACACCATACATTCTGTTTAATAAAATTAGGTTTCAATCACATTTCTCCTGAACGAAATAAAACAATCTATAGAGTAAAAATATATCGTCATTAATATTAGTTGTAACTAAATAATATCAATATCCGCTTTCATTCTTTTGTAAAATACTTGCTACTAAAAACGTTTAATTTTTTCAGAACTTTTTCATTTCCATTTATCCAATATTCAGCTTCGTTCCATAAGATTATGAAGTTTGGAATTTAATAAATATAAGGAATTTAGAATGAAAAACTGAATATGATTTTATTATTACAAATATTCTTAAAAATTCATTACACTTTATTTTGTATTTTTTCATTAATAAACTTGTTTATTCTGGAAGTCTTGGAACTTATTACAAAACTAATGGAACAGTTAGAACCGGAAAGACACAACCTTCTACTTAAAATTATCTATTTATGACATCATTTGAATGTTGTTTGCATATTTAAGAATATAAATATTATTTGTTCCTGAGCGGACATTTGAGTGTGTTATTTAATTTTTATGCAATGATCTATACCTCCCTTACAGTCAGATGACATAGATTTTAAAAAATTATCATCCTTTCTGAGTGTGCCTGTGCTACTCCTTTTATAATAAAAGCAAATATAATATTTTAACAGGGATACACAAATATAAGTTTCTAACTAAAAGTTTTATTCCTTGTCGATGTTTTTCATGATTCCATGTATTTCTTTTTTCAACTTGTCTTCCACTTGACTCTCCCTCGAGGCAATTGGAAATCCTAATCGACCTAAGATGGCACAGACCAATTCCTTCCTAGGAAACAACAACAAGAAATCAGTTCTAAACTCTCCTATCAGTGGAAAAGCTTTCAGCAAAAAATCAATCTTTTCAATTATATCTGCAATCCTTTAAGAACAAGTCTGGGGAAGTACGTGTCAACCAATTCCTCCAATCAGGAAGCGTCCTTTCTGGACCCAACCAATCCACTAATGCACCACAAACCGAGCCCCTCAACTATTTCTTGCTTCTTGAGATACAAAATGGTCAAATAACGCTCTGATCGTTGGAAGAGATTCCAATTCGGAACGCCTTTTTTAAAAAATAAGTGAAAAGAAAATAAAACCCTATGAGTATCCCAGAAGTTAGGATTCGATTCTCCTTTATTGCTTTATATTTTAAGACAAGATAATGAAAGAAAAAATCATTTGGTTTTTCAAAAAGGAAGTGTAAAAAATGATCGTGAGCTTTGCAATGATATTAAAATAGCCTCGACGAGAAATAATATTTTCCAGATTTCGAAGATTGCATTGGAGATCCTATATTTGAAACTGGAAAATTCTTGCTTTTATTAAAAGGGAGTTTCATTCTTATTTGAATTCGTTCGTGAATGTTTTCCCTTTTCAATTAGATTTGGAATTCATTTTCTGTATTTCCGAATTAATCTTATCAGACAAAATTTTGTAGTTGGTTTATAATCAATAATTAACTATTGATTTTCATTTAAATTGGCTTATTAATAGTGAATGTTTAACATTACATCACTACGAAATATGATACCGCTAAATTATTTAAGTTTATAAAGACGGAATAACATTTTACGCATGTCTATTTTTAATACAAGTGCATCATTTTACTTTATTTCGCTTAACCAAATTAGTTTTTTGCATTTGATCTACAATCTTGTCTTCCTCATTGAAGATGCGTTTTTTTTTTATTTTTAAAATATCTTGCGCATCGTGTGCACTAACTTTATCCTACTTTGGACATAGTTCCTGTAAACCATGCTATATATTTTGATTATTTTCTTTCAATATATAAGAACGTGGAATGTTGCATTTTTACAGTCGACGCATTGTCGGATTAGTTCCAGGAAAATACATGCACTTCAAAGCAGCTTAAGAAAACAGAGTTCTCTCGGCTTTGGCTAAAACAATGGAATAACTTCAGTTTATCCCTTAAACTTACGACATCTTCCTGCCACCTAAATTCCAGGCAATTTTCTTCCTGGTGGGCGGAAAACAACTAAAATTGGCGGGAAAGTGGAGAACTTTTCCCCTCAAAGATCTTCTCAGCTTACCAAGTTTGGGTAAAGTCGTTGAAATTATCGAGCATAAATTCCTTTTTAAAGTTCTATCGACTTTTGCAGAAAGGAAACTGCGGTAATGATATACGCTCCTTTGTTCTAAAACTTTTGACTTCTTTACGATAAAACCTAAGCTATGTTCGCAAACTTTTTGTTTTCTGACGGAATTTTTTATATTTTTTGATCAGTTAGGCTATTAATTTTTAAAAAATTGGTTCCATTTTTTTCCAGTGTAATTGAATCTAAAAAGATTCGTTTAATCTTCGATATATTGCTGAAGCAACTGTAAAGAATGGGAATCTGCATAAAATATTTTATGATTAAAATTTTAACAAATCGTAACAATTAAACCTCGTGAGAAATATTCGGAATTAAGAATGAGAGATATTTACAATTCAAGTGAATTATATATCTAGGCAAAGGTATATGCTTAATATCTATTTAAATGCAGTTGATAGTTTGTATCTAAGATGGTTTAAACAATGCCTATTAATTAATAATTTTTGACTATTCATATTTCAGATAAAGCTGTAACTTTAACAGAATTTGAGAAGCTTAATAATTTTTGATAAGCTTAGATAATAATAATGTTAACCCATGTGAAACTTGTTATATGTGATATATGAATGTGAGTTGATATGCATTTGCTGATTTATTTGCAGTTTACCTAATTCATATCACACTGCAAACTACTACTGCTTGCTTATTTTAGATACACCAATCAAACGGGTCATGTACCTTAAATCACTTTACTCAGCGGTTAAATTGTTCATTAGCATTAAATAAATGTATGTTTAGTGCTTATACAATATGTGATCTGTTCATTTACTCTTTTGTTTTCATGGCATGTCATAATTCAACACTCCTTGTTATGTTTTTGTTCTCCTCATTCCTCATTTTTAATGTTGAGAATTAATTTTAAAGCCTATCAAACTGAAGAAAGCCCGAACTTTTTTTCTGTGGTCGAACTTCTGCTATCAAAGTTTGTCTTCAATTTACAAAACCAGATGATGACCTTATTCAAAATATAATAATGATTGGATATTTCTTAAGATTGCAGGATGGAATGTAACGAGGATTATGATTCAAAAATCCGGTAGGTTCTTCAATTTCCTATTTCGGTAAATTAATTTCTGTATTTAAAATTCCGCTATACATGCTCCCTATAGGCTTAATTATGCCATTTGTTTAAAATATTTTGGGTAGATTTGTCTCTATTTCTTCCACAATATTTGCATCTACCTTTATTACTCATTGACTTGTTGTTTTTCGGTCCTGTACGTTTGATTCCTAACATAAGATTTTCTTTTCTTTGTAATGCCATTGGAAGGCGGGAAATGAGTATATCTGTATAAATTTGAAGTATAATATGAAACTGAAATTTTCGACATCAATCGATTTCATTGTGTTTGAAAATTACATCAGCGCTAATACTAGAGTTGTTTCAAACAATGACAAGTATTTCTTGAGACTTCATTTTCCGGCATACCTGATACAGAATATCAAATCCTTTTGTCACGTTATAAAATGTAACAATTTCAGGTATTTTGTTACAACCTGTCATCAGTCAATATAAACTGAAAAGTGCATTGTAATAGTTTTGACACAAGCGTAGCCAAATATTCACGATTTTACTTCTCGCCTTTTTTATGGTAAAAATTCTTTGAATAATTACCATGTATTTAAATGAATTGGATCGACATGAATTAGTTATAGCTCTGGCGGCATAAATTAGTATATAGCTCTGGCGACATAAATTAGTTTATGACCATAATTTTTTTGGCAAATTGGAAGATATAAAACCAGTTATCCTCTAGTTCTACTAGTATTTTGGAATGAAATTTACCGAAATCATTTAAAATATTTAAATAATTAAAAACTAAAGGAAGGTAATTGCCAACATTTCACACGGGAAACATAATAAGTCGTTAAGAAAGTAAGCATTATTACAGATCAAACCAAGGCAGAAGAACGATCAACTGTCAATTCCTAGGCGCAGGGTACAACTGTCCCCTATGTGTCTTTGTGCTATCCTATCTCCCTTTCACTAACCTTTCGAACTTGAATGACTGTGCCATATTGTTCCTGAGTATTTTAAGGATAGGTACTTAAAATTTTACCTCTAAAAATGAATGGCATTAAAGCGCAGCGTGTTTAAAACTAATGGGAACATCTGTACTCCAAGCGAGTAACGGAGGTGATTGGTGTGAAAAAGAGAGGTCCGTCGTCTGACCGCTGTATGGAGGACAACAAAATGGACATTTTTAGACCATCACTCCGGCCGATGTTTTATTCTATGCAACGCATCGCTTTAACAACAACAAATCATGTAGCGGCTTAAATTTTAAACTTTTCCAATTAATCCTGATTTCGTGACATAAAAACCCGTTTAATAATCTTGTTAATTGTACAAGCGTCATTTACATTTATCTTCAATAATTTACGAATTATTGATTTTTAAGGTTTTTCTGGGCTTCTAAATCACTCCATACATTTCATTAAAACTTCACCAAGCCAAAAGTCAGGCAATTGATTCATTTATTTTCGTTTGCGAAATATTCAGAGATTAATTCTTAAACTATAATTAAATATGAAATCTCTCTTTTTATCACCTATCATCATTTAATATGACCGTTCTCTGCGAAACATTGATGCTTTGTATCTTTTTGATGAACAAAATCAACTATAGAAATCGAATTATTTTTGAAAGCAAATTGATGAAATTAAACTTTCCTACATATACATTTATAAAAGATACATTGGAAGAAAACGAAATTTTCAAGCAGATGATGAAATTCAAAGTTTCAAATGTCTAGAAATTATACTTCCTTTGAAGGAATAATTTAGTTTATATTCGGCCAAAAGCCGGAAAGTGTTTTGAAGATTAGAAAACATTGAAAGGTTAATTTCAGAAAGAAGAATGCTTACTTTAATGTCAAAGCACAGACTTGAAATTGGATAAGTCGTCAGTACTTTTTTTGCTTTGATGTGATTACCTTTGAATAGAAAGTTTCATCCATTATTATCGATACAATTTAACTTTTGTTTATCAATAATGTGAGCGTGTCCAAAAGCATTTCTCATCGAAAATAGCTTTCCAGCGTCGCTTTAACGGTTTAGAATATATTTTCTAAATTAAATTCCGTTCTTAAAAGTTCTTTTTCGTTGTATTTATTTTTGCATCACGTAAAAGCTAGTTCTCTAGAAGAGGGAAAATTTAGATGCAAATCTTGTGGATCTTCAATAAAATTTTAGGAAAATATGTTATTTATCGAGCTTCTGCAGTGTTCTTCCGAAAACTTTTCTGGAATTTTGTTTCCATAATAGAAGTAAGAGGGGAATAGGGCGGCGAAAGGAAGATTATAAAAGGCTTAGTTTATGCGACGTTATAAACAGTAAATAGAATCTTGCGTGCTTTGGTAGTTTGATGAAACTTAAAATGAGATTTCTGTGGTAAGATAATAAAAATGGCAGAAAATGCACCATTTTAAATTCCAGAAGAGTGTTATCTCTCGTTTTACATTCAGATTAAGTCCGACCTTCCAAATATTCCTTTAATGCGTTTTCTGTCTGTGTTTCGATATACATATTTAAATTCATGCAGGGCGGCTATGCTAAAATTTCCCTGTTTATTCCCTTTTTTAAATAGACTTGTGACATCTTGATAAAGTATGAGACGCGATGGAAAATTTGACTAAAAGAATTTTAAATATATTTTTATTTTATTTCAGAACGTATGGAAATTTTAACATTTCCTTTACTTCTGAAAAGTTGGTTGTTTAGTTCTTAGAAGAAA
Organism: Araneus ventricosus; assembly: GCA_013235015.1. Lineage (NCBI taxonomy): Eukaryota > Metazoa > Arthropoda > Arachnida > Araneae > Araneidae > Araneus > Araneus ventricosus. The sequence continues at coordinate 2,252 of BGPR01014152.1, read as the reverse complement.
CTAATATATAATTTTTGTTGTTCGAAATAATGTTTATAAAACGTATGAAGTGCATAAAGTCTGCGAATTACCAAGAAGACATCTCATTTTAACTACCGGTGAATAGAATTCATAATAGATAAGTCGTCAACTTATTCAGCAAAAGTTTCTGAAAGTGTATTTCTTCTGAGTATGCCAATTTTCTTATGAAATAAAAGTATGCGCATTGTAAGGCTCCTCTTATCGTCACGAACAACAAAAATAAATAGTTCTCCACAAAAAGAGATCAAATTTGAATTCATTCCCTGTATAAATTTATTTTTCCATTATTTAAATATCATGCTATAATTTTTGTGTCTTCTAATCTTCTTTTAATCTTGCATTGAAGTTGCTTAGATTATAAATGATGAAAAAAATTATTAAGTGATCGAATTGGTGTTTCGAGCTTTGAACCTGTCCTTGTTAGGGAATTGATGCAATACAAAATCTTTATCATTTGCATGCAATCGAACGAGAATCAATGAAATGAAAGTATTCACTCCAAATCCTTTGCTATATCAAAAATATACTAGTATCGAAGTATGAGATAATGCATGTACACAGGTTCTTTTTTTAAGCTGACACTAAACAGGGCTATCTGTAGCTCTATATATCAGCTGAAATGCCACCAAATTTGGTAGAGAGACTAATAGCTATATGGGAAAAAAGATGCCCTGAAAAAAATTAGTTCCGAATGTTGCCGGTACTGAACATTGTGGCGCTGTTGTAGCCTACACAACTGGTAATTAGACAAATGGAAAAGAAGAAATTCAGTGCAACCCCGCTTTAATGCAGCAAATGAGTTGCCCTAAAGTATTAGAGGTGATATTTCAGTGCACCATGGCACCTTAGTCAATAATAGTACTTATTCGGTGAAGGATTAAACCTTTTATTAATACCACCCTTCTCGTGGACCACACATTGTATCCTGTACACAACATTCTCGACGGCCGAACATAACGTGTCACCAGGAAAGCTCAGCACAGCCTGTGATATGTTGTCTTTTAAGTCGGGATTCCATCAAGATAAATCTTGGACTTAAAATAACCCCACAGGAAAACCTCACATGAGGTTTGATCAGGGGAGAACGGACATGAGTATGTTGTGCAGAGGATGCAATGTGTGGTCCACGAGAAGGGTTGTCACATTGAAGGAGGTTTATGTCACCTCCGGGGAAGTGCTTTTATTGAATCAGGTGCTATGGTGCTCGGAAATGTATTATCTGTGACCCTTTGAGGCAGTATATTTACAGCATAAAAATGGTGTTGCACTGCAATTTCTTCTTTCTTATACATTTTTCTAATCATCAATTGTGTAGACTTCAACAGTGTCACATGTTCGCCTGTCGGCGACTACTGGAACTATATTTTTTCGAAATCTCTTAGCCCGTGTCGTAATTAGTCCCCCTACGAAATGTGGTGGCATTTTAGCTGATAGTACTTATTCGGCGAAGAATTAGACCTTCTTTAATACCACCCTTCTTGTGGACCACACATTGCATCTTATATTGTCTTTATAGTGTCAGTTTACACATTGCATCCTGTAGTGTCTGAATCTGAATAGTGTCAGTTTAGAAAAAAACTCTCTGCATATAAGATACAGGGCAAAACAGAATTAGGAACATTAATTATTTGCTTCAGATACTTAGACATATTCAGATTTTTTGTTGTGTCCTTTGTACCTTTAATTCTCCCCTGAATTTCCCAAATTTATTATCAATTTAGGGAAATGAACACAGCTTTTAATCATGCATTTAAAAAAATTACATTTTATGTAAGTTGGAAGTGAATACGTCATTTATTTTGAATGTACATTATGCATTTTGTTTAGCTGCTTATATATTCTGCTTTATATATAAACTGAAACTCCATTCTCAATTTCATAACCAAGAAGTTGAAATAACAACAATTTTGCATTAATTAATCGATTTTCATAACTAGGATTAACTTCCTAGATTCGTAAAATCTAGCATGTTGCGAAAGATACACAAAGATGTAATTTGTTTAATTAATAATTGCAAATGAAACATGCATTGCCATGTTATTTAAACGAAAAAAGCATGCGAATGAAAGGAATTGTAACTTCTTTCTGATAACGTAGGAAAAAAGCATGTTGTTATTGAAAGCACTTGATTCCATAGATAATAATAAATGTGTTGTGCTGAATTTTACATGCAGTACACGTGAAGTTGTTGAATAGCATTAAAAGTTTAATTTTTTGTTTTATTGATAGTA
>BGPR01014151.1:28450-39937 GCA_013235015.1 Araneus ventricosus | reverse complement strand
ACTCGATAAACAGGCTCCTCATTAGCCGACTTGAAGTACTGAAGGCCACTTGATATAACTGGCACAATTTTGATGACAGTGGGTACATATATTTCTGTTAGACTGACTAAAAGTAGTTTTGGGGTAAATAAACGGTTATCCATTTCTTCAGAGAAGGGTGGAGCAAAATTGCCAAATTGCCTTATTAACATGCGGATTAACATGCTGTTGGATATGGCTATGACGATTTTGATGATATATTGTGCATATTTTTAGAGCCTGGTTAAAAATACACAATGGGTAAATAAACTCTAACACAATTCCTTTAGAGTAGGGTGACGTTAAGTCGTTTAAATATCTCTAACAAAAGGGACGATTGACATGAAATTTGATACAGATAGAGAAATTTTGATGACACAGGGTACATATGTTCATCTCAGGCTGACTAAAATCACTGTAGAGAAAAATAAACGCTAAACCAATTCCTCAGAGTAGGTTAAGGTATCCGACTACGCGTTCGGAGGCCTTTTTTTAAATAATGATATTTGAAGCAATATTTTTGTATTTTTATATGACATTTATGTTAAAACTTAATAAATCATAGAAAAAAGTTAAATGCATTAAATATATTTTTAAAAATTTGAAAAAACTTAGATTTTTTTTGCACTAAATTTGACCTTTTTTCAAACACCCTCGTTCAAAAAGAAATTATCAGAATGATATATCCTTTAGCATACATAATCCTTCAACTATTGGCTAGGTCCTGAAGCAAAAGTTTTGCAATGTATCTAAAAACATGTAAATTATAAGAGTTTTAGTGTGAAATCATGAATTTTTAAAGAATTTTGGCCTTTTTTCAAACCTTAAAAGATACATAACTTTTTAATGAAGCATTATTTCACTTATATTTTGGTTCATTACCTAGACAATATAATAAATAATATGTATGCCAAATTTGAGACGGATATCTTAAGTTGAATTTTAGTTATCGTGTTTGAAAAATAAAAATTTGCAAAAAATCACATTTCGAGAAAAATGAGTTTAATGTTTATGTTTTTAATTTACAATAAGAAGATAAAAGAATTTTTCTTCAATACTCCCCAGTTTTGTAGGCTAGTCCTTAGTGTTTGCCAGCTTAGCACATTTTTTAAAATTTTCTGATTGGAAATTTTTTTAGTCGTTTTCTTGAGCCTTATGTGTCATTATCGTTTTCTATCATTCAGCCGCCATCGATAGATTTGAATATTGTTTTTCAGTCAAATAACTTTATAATGCCTATTAGTTGATCTAGAGATACTTTTAGTGATTGATATTGATCATAATTACAATTTATGTACTTTTCCTACGTTTATTATCAAAAATTACATCATTAACGGAGAATCAAGATACTGCAATGATTCAAAATTACCTAAATTTGCAACAATGTCATAGAAAACCAAGAAATTCACACTTAAAATCTTTCAAAATAATATCTGGTATACAGAAAATAGTATAAAACAAAAAAAAAACAATAAAATTTAAATATCTTAAGAAAAAACAATGAAAAATGCTTCTTTATCGTATTATTTACCACTCCATTTTCAACTGTCAAGTTCTACTAAAATGTCTCTAATTTCACTTCTGATCATCATAGATGTAAAATAAAAACTGTTTTGAAAACTAAAAACAATAGGCTTTCAGATAAGACATTTAAAAAAAATTATGATTTTTCGGTCAAAAATTGGTTTTCGAGCGTATGCGGATACCTTAAGGAAAAATCCTCAAAATACATGTAAACCCTTGGGCCGTTTGACATACTGTTGGATACGGCTAGGCAGATTTTGATGAATTTTGGTACTTATACTTCTAATTAGCCAACTAAAAATATTGTAGTAGTAGAGCTAAATAAACGCTAATATAATTTATGAGGTTAGGGTAGGAAAAAGTAGTTAAAATGCATGCGGCCAATAGACGATTCACATGAAATTTGATATTGTTTTAGCAATTTTATCAAACATTATACATATGTTCCTCACAAGTCAAATAAAAGCACTTTTGCACAAATACTATCTCAATGCCTCAAGTAGGGTGGAGCAAAGAAACAGGACGATTGACACGAAACTCGATACTGCTGGAGCGATTTTGTTGAAACTTTGGCAAGCATATTCCTTTCTAACCGACATGAAGCATTATTGGCAGATAAATAAGCCCTAAGGCAGTCATTCAGGGTAGGTTGGGGCAATGTCTTTTAAATGCATGCAAAAAAATGGATTGATCGAAATGAAGCATAACTCGCAGGTTTCAACATGTGGAACTAAAAATATGGAGGGGTTAAATCTTTTTTAATCAATCCTTTAGGATGATAACAACCGATAAGTTTATTTAGAACGGCTGGAGCAATTCTGGCGAAACATGTTTCATTAGTTGATTTAGACACGTTAATTGTTAAAATGTTATAAAAATGATGCCAACATTGCTCAACAAGAACAAAAAAAAAGAATACTGTATTCAGAAATGGACCATATATCGCTCTCTTCTTTGGTTGAGTGGAGGTCAGACATTGAAATACATTGAGCAAATGGACCAATTAGCCTGAAAGTTTTATGGTCAGCGTTCCTAAAACAATAAGATGTCCACCAAAATTGGGTAATAAAGCAAGAAATATATGTAATATTGTATACTATCATGAAAGACATCTATGAAATACTTTGTATTTTTTTAATATTAATTTACGGATCTTTTCGTAAAAAATTGATTCTCGCAAAATATTATCGCAATAAAATAACATGAATAAACATTTCGTTATTTAGAAATAATAATTCAGTTTCCTGTCTTACCAAAGATTGGGGCAACCGGGACGGGGAAAAAGACCGGTTAACGCCGGGAACTCTGCTAGTGTGTAATATGAGAACAAAAGCTAAATTTACGTAGATCCGTATTATATGTGGGGACGCAAAAGAAGAAGAAGAATTGAATATAGTACATAAAATGTCATACTTTGGTTCATACATTGTGTCGGGTTAGAAAAACAAAAATACTTTTGCTTTAATTGTGCTTAAAGGAATTGGCGGTTCAACTAGGGAAATCAGTGGTCCAATCTGGGAAGCCACTTTCCTTTGTTGAACCAATAGCCCAATTTTTTATGCTATTTTTTCTACTTTAAAGTTATTTCATGAAAAGTTAATTACATCAATATATTTAAAATAATCGGCAAAACCAGAGGAGAAGTCCCACAGCTCCAACCACTGAAACGATTTCGACAACGTTTCTCTCATATAAAAGCTTATGACCCCAACATATGTCATCAATGGTCGTCTGCCAACCACGACCCTCCATTTTCGACAGAAATCGAAAAAACTCTACTTCACTGATCATTTTCTATGGGAAAAAAACTAACAGAATCCCCAACCACTGAAACGACTTCGGCAATTTTTATTTCATATGAAAACTTATGAACCTTAGATAAGTCATCAATGGTCGCCTGCCACCTCTATTTTCAAGATATATCGCAAAATAAAACTTTGGCAAAGTCGCTTAATCTCTACAATCATCAATTTATTTCGCCAAGGTGCAAGAGCAAAGCCACAAACTATTAATATTACGGGCTAGCAGCTGGTCGCCGAAGGCGGTTAGTTGTTTTGAAGATAAATTACTACAAAAAAATGTACTTTTTCTTCGTTAAAATTATTTCTCCCTCACTGCACATTAAAAAAATGTTCAGGTGGTCCCAAATTCACCAGCCTTCCTTTACAATACACACAAACAGTGCAAAGAAACTGTACCGTTGTATGATGGATGAACCCATCATACAACTGTCTCTTCGATAGATAGATGATCTGTTGTGCCTATTAGTTCATCTACACCCTCTAATGATGGATCTGCCCCAGCAGTAGGCCCTTACTGCAGCTACAGCTGTGGATGTCAGTTTTACTGATGGGCGTCTCCCATGCTCAACTGAATTGCCGTTTTTACTCGAATCGGTACATCGTTTCCTTCGGGAAAAGTAGTCGCTCCCACACGGGAGTTGCGGTGTTTACAGGTTAATTGAAGATAAGATACAGAAATGGTTGATTGCGAATGTCATTCGAAATGTCATAGAATATTTATCGTAAAATCCTAGGCATATTTCGAAAGATTTTTGATCACGCTTGTGAGGTCTTTTTTCAGGTAAAAACTATAGAATTTAACATATTTTTTTCTGAAAACTGAAATATTTTTTTAATACATCGTGTAAAAATTAATGAAAAAATGTTAATGTGTATAATGAGCAGAAATTAAAATTAAAAATATTCTAAATTATTGTTTTATAATAAATTTATTTATATATATTAAGTAAATTACATAAAGGATCGTAAATTACGTAAAGCAATCGGATATTTCTCGACTCCTTTATCCAAAAATTAAATTTTCTATATTAATTTGATATAATAAAAATAAATGCTTTAAATAAGACTGTTAAATATAGAGTAAAATGATTCCGAAAGTGGTGTAGCGAGGGTGAGTGGCGCCCGGGGAATAATATTGTTCTTTTTTACACCAGTCGTCATCAGTGGCAAAGCAAGAAATTCATCCAGGGCCATTGTATTGTTTTTTACATCGCTCATCATATTTTGCATTAAAAATGGGAAAATGTGATGAGCGACGCAAAATATAATGACGTCATGTAGTCTCAATAATGTTTAGACTACATAACATACTGGCGCCGGTGCGTCACCCTCGGCAATGGTTCCTCTAAGTTTGGTGACGTCACGGGCGCGGAAGGATACGCTTGTCAGGCCTGATTACCGGGGATAATAGTCTGTACACCCTTTGCCCTTTGGTCGCTATGCCCGGATTCCGAAACGTTTCTTTCATTGAAAACAATGTTGGTTTTGCACAGCGTTTCTGAACAAGAGACCTTTAACAATATGCCTGGATATGGAAAGCTAAGTAACCCTCTGACTGTGTAATTTATTTAAATCACTATTTATATGCAACGTTTGCAAACGTGTTTAAATACCATTCAGCCAAGCGAGTTGTTATTTATATGAAAAGTTTTATTAGTATAATATGATTCAATACTTGGCTAGTACTTAGTGAAGAGAGTTAGCTTGCGAAAATCGCAAGATTCAGCAGAAAATAGACTTGCTTGCAACCCGCGGAAATTGCGGGATATGCAGTCAGAGGGTTAACCCTTAAAGACCCAGCGTTGCCTTTAAGCAACTTACCCAATTTTGTTTTCTAAAATCTTGAGAATAAGATGTTGCTAATAGGATCCATACTAAAATTTTTATTAAATCAATTTACAACATATAGATGGCAGCCCGAGTGCTAATAAAAAAAATTGACGTTTTTCACTAGAGGCTGCATCTTTTTAGCTTTGTTTGTACGCTTGAGAATACTATATTTTATTCTATAATGTTGAAAGAAATTTCTTATCCGTATTATTATTAATTAAAATTCATCTGTGTTTGGCATGAAAGAATTTTATCAATGAATTTTTTTTCTGAAATAAAGCCCGGTGTTGTAAGTTGGTAACAAACTGTTTTTTAGCCGTAAACCATACTTTAAACAAAATAGGACTTTTAAAGAATACTCCCATGCTTTATTCAAGAAATGAAAATCAAAAAACATCTTAAAATCAGTTTTTAAAAATTTGGGATTTTAAGTGCTAAATCCATTTATCAGTAAATCAGTGTATCACCCATAAACACGCATGAAATATAGAATGTCTAGATTAAAGGTACCCAAAAATAATGGATTAGACTGAAAGAACCATAAATTATTAGTTATGATGGTGCAACACTGTCAACAGTGGCGTAGCGAGAGTAAATCATGCATAGGGCATAGTTTATATCCCCTCCCCCCTGCCCATTTATTTTCTGGATTTTTCCTATAAAAACGTAAAATATAAGCAGAAATATTGTCAGCGCGGCGCCCCTCTAGACTGGAGCCCGGGGCATCTATACAGTGGTTAAGCTAAAGGGGTGAGATCCGCCCCAGGTAGCACTTTGAAAGGTGCGGCAAAATCAGACATGCAGGAACAGTTTTATAACTGAGCAGAGTAGGAAAATTAGCTAAACCATTGTGTACATAAAAATAAATAACTAATGTAATTAATTCGTATTTAACGCCTTTTCTCGGTAAATTGCCGATATGTGAAAGAAAGACTGGTGTTGAACGCGAGATTTCGCAACCTATCTGCAGAAATCGAGAGCGTCAACCGGCAAATGTAAAAAAAAGAAAATCTAAATCTGAAATTATATGAAAGTGGGGGGGGGGGGGGGGGAAAAGGGTTGGAATTGGATTTATTAACTTGTTAAATGCAAGTAAATCAATTGATAGATAATTGAAGAAGTTTATCATTTGCTTCTTGACATTGCAAAAAACTAATTTCGAATCTGACTTGAAAATTAATAGGCTACATTATCAAACGAACGCTTGATACCGGCCGCTATCCTATGAATATAAAAGAAATGAATACTAAAAATTACTTTTCTGTAACATTTAGGCCAAAAAAATAATTCCTCTGAATTTATGATGGATTATTAGAAGCCTCATGAAAATGAGATTCTAAGCATTAATGGGTTAATTTGAAGCTTATGTGCCCGATGTAACTTGTACAGGGAGAGTGGCATATTGGAAGTTTGTTCCGAGTGGCAAAAATTGCAGTTACGCCACTGCATTTGTACCCAGGGGCAGATTTCGGCAATCTGAGGCCACAGGCGCAAAATTGTTTTGAGGCCCCTCCTCTTACCCAGTGTCGTAAATTTGCAGTCGACTTAGCACTGCCATGTACGTAGAATAGAGTTTGAGGCCCCCCAGGATCTCAAGACATGAGACTGTCGCCTCCAGCGCCTGTGCAGAAATCCGCCACTGTCTATACCTTCCCCTTGACTACTCTTCGCTACACAAGTATTTCAGTATTTCCCAACCATAGAAAGACGACGAAATATCAGCGCAGTCTATGTAAACTTAGCCTATTTATAAAACCTTCATGATTAGCATCGTGACTTAACAAGCAAAACCACCTATCTTAATTTTTTTGATGAAAGAAAAAACTTAATGTTTCACAACCAATAACGAATATTTCTGATTTTTTTTTCACATCTGGTACGAACATGCAGCCTCATGTTCATAAATCAAGTATTTGAGTTTTTCCCATCCATAAAAAGACGACGAAATATAAGCATAGTCAATTTAAATTTGGTCTATTAAACTTCATCATAAATATTATTTTTCAGACTATGAAAACGCTACGCTGTGTAAAATGCGTCTTTATCCGATAATTCTACCGAATATGCTGCCTCTTTCCAACTTTAGTTTGTCCGATTTGCGTTTTTTCTTGTCAAAGATTAATTATTCTATTTTCAAAAATTCAAGGAACTCATTTCGAATTGTTTGGGAACATGCATAATTAAACTCACTGATCTTATAATGAAAGACTGAAAAGTCTGCTAGATATAGGTCATCTGATTAAAGTTAAAGTAAGCCATCATACAACTTTAGAAATTAATATGGAAAAAGGGTGCAAGGAACGGAAATCGGGATCTGAATAATTGAAAAAGATTCAGTTATCAATAGAAATGAAGTGTTCCCTTGGTCAAAAATAAAACACTCAGTCAACAGTTCGACAGTTCAAAGAGAACAGATTACAACAAAACTGAAATAAATTGTTTTAAAGATCTTCCAGTTAATAGAATAGATTTTCTGCAGTTCTCTTAACTGAAGCAATAAAACTATTTTATGTGCAGATATAGTTTAATCCATATTTCTCTGAACGTCTTTTCTCAGGCTTCCTCATAGCTAATTTGATTATTTTCAGAAGGTGTTTTGGTGATATATTTTTATTATTAACTAAGCAAAAATTCGAGAGAAAATACTAAAACTATTCTATGTTTTCCTAATTTAATATCATGAAATTGTTTTACAAAGAAACATTATAGTTTCTTTTTAAATAATATGAAATTTTATTGCACTGTAATTTAAGTTAGCTATTTCGCTAATTCTGTGGATCATCTTTTAAAGACTTGTAGTCTGTTTGATTGGTTTGTATTGATTTTTTGGCGCAAGACCAAAAAGTTGACTATATTGCGCCATACGAAATGGTGAAATTGCATTAAGGATAAATGTAAAATTAGAATGGTGAGACGATTGATGAAAAAAACTTCAGTAAAAACTGAGCATTATTTAGATAAAAGAATAAAATCCTATTGACTTTAAGATGATTCAACTGATTCGATATTTTAGCTAATACATGCGAAAAAAATGTGGAACAGCTTTGATATAAGGCATCACTGGCGATAATTTTGTATTGGCGACTTTTTGCGCCTAACCGAACATCGTATCGTTAAGTCGCCGAGACAAAATATCGCCAATGGGGTCATATAATGAAGCTGTTGAAAAAAGTCGCCAAAACAAAATTATCGAAAGTGATGCCGTATCTCAAAGCTGTACCAAAAATGTGACAGTATCGAGATCTGCTGTTATTTGAAACGGTTGTCCATGGGAATTTTAGCTACAAAGGCTGTCTTGCCCTTCTTCCAAACTATTGAAATCTACATTCCTGTATTCTATACACACCAAGGCACACCAAGTTGCCCGATTGTCAGAAAAAAAACTGAAATAAGCTGGCTGCTAAAGTAATCGCAGCTTGCTTACAAGATTAGAATTAAAAATGTTGCGATTTTGCTTTGAAAAAGCATATACAAACACTCTATTATCATTTGAATTTGAATATCTATCACCAATAAGAAATAATCTGATAAAAAAATACTGTGGGTACAATTACAGATTAACTGTAACTGCGACGGTCTAATTTAAACTGATATAGCATTGCTTTCTAAGGATAGTAGATCGTCTGCCTGCTTTTTGAACATTTTTTGGTTGCGATTGTAATATCGCTTTGCAAGCCTTTTATAATGAATGATCGACTCTTTTAACAGCATACGCGCTTGCAACAGCTATAATATAAGCACAAGACTTTTTCATTTAAAAAGCTTCTTCACTAGCAATTGATCGTTTAGTTTTAAACTCGCGCTATTTTTAAGTTTTGATTAAATGATATTTCAACCAGTAGATCCGCGCTACCAACGCGCGATTTAAAGTTCTGTGACACGAATTGCATTATCATTTCAAATCAAATTGTGCAATCTTTAAGTTGGATTCCGCGGATACATTCAGAAATATTAGAAATTTAAGAAATAGCTTCAGACTCCTGACAAAGAAATGAAAAGATCGAATCCTCCGATAACAGACGATGATCCAAGTACTAAAAAACAAAGGTCTGCCGAGCAAGGACCTTGTAATGATGAAAGTAACTCACAGAATGAAAGTGTGAAAAAATCGACTCTCGCAGAAATCCCCACTAGCCAGATGGATTGCCTTGTGGACAGTCACGTCTCTAATGATAAAAACTTTCCGGCAGTTATGATGATAAAATCTAACAGTTTTAAAGCTCATCTTCAACTCATAAATGAAAAATTTGGAGAGTTAAGGATTAAAAAAGCAGGGAAATTTATCAAACTGTTTACTGATAACGATGATATGCATCGGCAACTAATATCATTCCTAACAGCTAATAATATTGGATATTTAACCCCGAAAGCAAGACAGATGAAAGTTCTCATTATGGGCCTTCCCTGCGATATGAAAACTCAACAAATTAAAGAGGCGCTTATTGAAAAAGATTTAGATGTTGAGAAAATTGTGCAACTGACGGATTATAGTACCAAGAAATCTCTCCCACTTTTTAAGGCCGTCTTGCGAAATTCTGATAGAAATAAAAAGATCTTTAATCTGGCTCATCTCCTGAATTTAAACGTTTCTGTTGAGAAAACTGGAAGAGGAAAATTACGAAGACACACCATTAAATGCGGTGACGAACATACTTATGAAAAAAGCAGCCAAAAACCTGAAGCAGATGTTCCAAAATCCGTTAACTGCGGCGAGACTGGCCAACTCGCCTCTTGTGGTGGCCGTAAAAAATCCCGCCAAGTCAGCAAAACGGGAACTACTGACGCCAATTTGGCTCAAGCAAAAAAAACCTATAACCATAAAAACAAGCAAAAACAACTTCCTCGTATGAATAGCAATATGGATGCATCTGAACCCACCACTGATCTTCAGGATATTATCTATATCATGCAAGAATTTAGAAAGCTCTTCGGAAAATTTAATGATGCCAAAACCTTTGCCCAGCAGTTAAGAAATGCAAAAAATTCCGTTGAGAAATTCGAACTGTTTTCTGCAGTTTTCCTTGACTAAGTTCCCTTCCCCAGCCCAAAGCGATGAGTGTAAGCTAATGCATGAGAACTCTACATCACAGAAACAAAATTTTAAAAAAGCACTGTGTATGGTACTAAATTCCAAATGTATTGAAGCACTTTAATTTCAATGATTCAAATAAATATTTATTTAATTCTCTATAATGAGTTGTATATTTAGTCAAAAGTCTTTCACAGCAGCTTGCGACTGTTATTGTTTTTTTCTGATGGTATGGGAACTTTAAAAACTAATCAGGCAATTAATTTAGAAAATGATTTAGTTAGAGTTAAAAACACGGTACAGTGGCCAAAATTAAATTTTTTTTCAAGTGATTCATAATTTGACAGATTTGATAATAAATTTAGCATAGTTAAGACCCATTTGTTTGCCGAAAACCTTGCATCAGGATACCGTGTTTTTAAGTTTAACCTACTGTTTAGTACATGTTTGAATAATTTATTATAATGAATTTGCGGTAAAACTTAAGAAAACAGTGCAGTCTCCCCGCCATGCTCGGCATAATCGCGCCAACCATTAAAAAAAATTTCCAACATAAGGCAAAAAATTTTCAGAATTACCACATTTGGCAAATGAACGTCCAAAAGAAATCCAGACTGCACAGCATTCTCAAATCTGGCCGAGTTTGCTAATTACCTTTTAATGAACCGATAAAATGTATTCTAATTTTAAATAATAAATGCTTGCATTAAATTTATAAGAAAACTAACGTTAGCTTTGTTTCTAGAAGAAAGTCTTGGAATATATTTTAAATAAATTTTAGTGAACACATTTCACCTTGCTAAATGCAAACGAAAAATTTCATCCCAACTGTTTCGAAACCAGCTGAAGAAACACAGATGCTGAATACCATTAGAAATGTGAAATTTGCAAAGATGAATATCCTATGAAATCGTTTAATACTCAGCATGATTTCATTAATGATCACCTTGTTTCTTGGCGGTGTATTGGCGATGCGGAGTTGACAAGAAACCAATGTATAATATTTTAGATTTCGACTTGAAAAACAAATCTTATGGGCAACGCTCAGCATCAATTGTCATTTGTTAATATTTCAGCAATAATATGGTGGTTACGTAAAAAGTGGTACAGCTTTGATATACGGCATCACTGGCGATAATTTTGTTTTGGCGACTTTTTTCAACAGTTTCAACATAGGACCCCATTGGTGATAGTTTGTTTTGGCGACTTTTTTCAACAGTTTCAATATAGGACCCCATTGGTGATAGTTTGTTTTGGCGACTTTTTCAACAGTTTCAATATAGG
>BGPR01014151.1:0-18957 GCA_013235015.1 Araneus ventricosus | reverse complement strand
GGGGCTGCAGCCCGATAGCCCCTCCCCTGGATTCTCCACTGGTGAACATGATAATACAAAAACGCAGATATCTAGAGGTCTGTAATTAAGCATATCGTACTGTTTATCTACCTAATTTAGACCAAATTCATCAAAGGGATGACCATCGGTCGGTCTGCATATTTGCGAGTATGTGAACGCGAAAACTAAAAAGCGCAAAGACTTAGAAAAATAAAAGCTGGTATGTGATCTTGCTATCAACGTTCGCGCTCAAACAATGCAAACTATGCAAAGATAAAACCATCGACCCTTTCTGAAGACGCTAAGAACATTCCTTTGAAACTCAAGTAAGCCTATAGTATTCAGAAGGATGCCCCACCCTGCCTAAGCATCCGGAGAGAACAACTGACCATCGATCTATCAACTGTCCACACATCATTCAAAGAAAAATTACTTGAGGTGCATGAAGTGACTTAGATAAAAAACAGCAACAATTTTGTGAAGTCCAGCGTTTATCTTTAAATGGACTGCCAAGTCCATAGTATAGGGAATCAAGACCGACAGTCACAGTCTTGTAGGGGGACTGCTTCTGTTCATCGGCAGTGTAAGTATGTGCATATAATTTAACTTACAATTCCGTACTTATTATTCAGTTGTTTCTCTATTGATTTTCTATTTTTCTCGTTTATTACTTTTTTTGTAATTCTTCTGGCAATCATGACTTTTTGTAACCTGGACCCAGTTTTGTAGAGGGACCGCAACTGTTATGCATCAATGTTCAAACCTGATTTTTTTAATGTTCAGTTTTATATTTTTGTTCTAAACGCTCTAAATCTAATGTTTTCTTTTTTTATGTATTGTGTTATATCTATATTGTCATCTACTATTATTATGTATTATTATATATCTCCTGTTTTGTAATTTTTTTCAGCAAAGTTTCACGCATACCCATCCTACCGACAGGAAGCCGTTCTGGCTTCAAGTTCGGGGTTATGCAGTGGTGTTAATGTCATCAACATTATAGATCTGTGTCAAATTTTGAACCCAATTGATCACAACTGCATACTCGATATTCTTCACTATACAGTAAAACTTCGATTAACCGTCACTCCTTTAAGCGTCAGTTTCTGTTATCCGTCATCGTCTAAAAAGCAAAAAGTAATGTAGGTTTATAGTATTACAATGCATTTCTGTACATTACTACTCTACTCACAACAGGCACGGGGACATGGGGCATGTACACTTCTGTCCATTACTACTTGTATATTGAGGTTTATATTGATCTCTTTGTAAAGTTAAATACAATCTGTATGTATTATTCACTTTTAAAGGATTTTATTTTCATTTTCGTCTCAAGCCAGCAGTGAAATCATATTACTGTGCATATGTATTAAAAGATTTCTGTCATCCGTCTATTCGGTTATCCGTCACATCCCTGGTCCGAACGGTGACGGTTAATCGAAGTTTTATTTTACTACAAAGAGCAAAACGCGCCATATTGTTTTAGTATAGGAGAAACTAGGGATACTTGACGCCTAGGGATACTTGACCCTAGGGACACTTGACCCTACGTGATTTTCTCAGATTGTGAGGTAATTGGTAATTTGTGTGTGCCATTTTTATTTGACCTTTGGTCATATAGGAATGGGATATTGGAAGGAGATTTTCATTCAAATCAGAAAAGCCATCTTAATGGTGTGTGGGTAAATATGTTTTGGGGATCCAAAAGTAAATTTTCAATTTTTTATTCCTCAGTGGATTAGAAGTTTACGATTGAAAATATGATGAATTAAGTTATCTCTGAGTTTTAAGCATATTTCTAGCTTTAATTTGATTTATGAATTATGAGGTATTTTAATTCTAAATGGTTGAATTTTTAAATTATTTAGAAAAAGTCAAGTTAGGGATATACTTGACTCTAAAAAGCTAGGGATACTTGACCCTACCAAAAACTATTGCAGCTTCAATGCCGTAGCCGACTGAAGCACATTTTGTGGTTGGTCATTTTTTTGGTGCGTGGAGTCTGTCGGCAATATGGCAACTCAAATATAGAGAATAATTATTTAAAAATTATTTGTTAGTAATTCTTTTTAATATCATAATTTCAAATAATGCAAATAATTACTTTAGTAAGAATTTTAAAATGAATTGAAAGATTATTGGATTATTGACTAAAAATTGAAGAAGTATTTTTTCCTCGCCTGAGAAAGAAAGATTTATTTATTATTTTATTAAAAAATCTTTTGCTCGAACTATTTGTCATCGTTTGGTTTTATTTAACTTTTCGTTATTTCTCTTGAGTCTGACTTTCTTTCTTATATTGAATTTTCTCCTAAAATATATTTTTATTCTTTTGGGTTTTTTTCTTTAAATATTAGAAGAACCAAGTACGTCTATTAAGCTTCTCTTTTTCTTCTTTTGTGCAACATTTTTTTATATCTTTTTTGCGTTTTGATGCTATTCTGTTTTTTTTTTTCTTCCAAACCGGCAATTCTTCAACGCGCTAATGATGTTGCAAGGTTTCCAGTTCCATTGCACTAATTTTTTTAATTTAATTACATCAGTATTTTAATTGTGTTTAAAATTTTGAACTAATTTAATTTAATAACTAGATTTAATTTAATGACTTAAACTAGTTTAGTTTATTAAGATTTTAATAGTAAAAACTGCGATTTATAGTAACCATATTATTTAATTTTTAATATTAGTTTCATTAATATCATTTGATAATAAAGAGTTTTTTAATTCAGTATATAAACTAATATCTCAATTTCGCGTACCTTCAAATTATCAAAAGAATTTAAGCTCGTTTTGCATGTAGAGTCAAGTATCCCTAGATTAGGGTCAAGTATCCATAAGGTTAGGGTTACTTGACCCTACGCAATTTCATAAAATGTGTTTATTTTCTGATTAAATGAGATATCTATTTAGTATAAGTATATATCTCATTCTTAAATTCAAATTCATTTATGATACTAAAAATTGAAATATTCGAGAAATATAAGAAAAAGTAAAAGTAGGGTCAAGTATTCCTACGAGAGAGTCTATAAACCAGCGGGAGTGACCTCCCCGAAACTTTCTCGCATACGACCAGTAATGTGGGGTGGGTAAACACCCAGTTGGTAGGTAAATATTTTTGGGGTATTTACCCAAGGCTTGGTTATTTTGAAAAACAAATTATGAATGGTGATTTACAATGAAACATATAAAATTTATGAATTCCCAAAAACTTAATATTTTGCAAAAAAAAAAAAAAAATGCGTATGTTCGCAATTTTTACGCGCTCGGGTACCACAACTTTATTTAACGTTTTTGAGAACGAAATCTTACTATAGATATCGCACAACATTTCACTACACCTCTGGTTAATCACAGGAGTCCATCTGGAGAATGTCAAAACGAAGTTTCGTTTTGGGGATTGCCATAATTTCCGAAGCGCGTGTTTGCGGCTTGCTACAATTTCCGCCAAGGTCAAACGCCAACCATACTCACTTAAGTAAAATAAGCGAAACGCTCGCCAGCACACAGTCGTAATGTGCATTTTGAACTAAATATGCAATTTGAACACCTGTTTTTTAACCAATTGAGATGAAAATTTGGCACAGATCTATAATTAATATCAGCATCCGCGATATCAATTTTTATTTATCTAAGTCAAAGGGCTTATGAGATACAAGTATGCGATTATACAGACCGACACACAGTCAACCTTTTGATGGATTTGGCCCAAAATTTTATACGGACCTACATTCATGACGATAAAATTGTGTTCCAAATTTTATCCATCTAGCTATTCAAGTTTTTGAGTTATAGTGTTCGCATGACCGCGGACAGACAGACAGTCAGACTTCCCGTAGACGGATTTTGTCCAAAATTTGATAGAAACCTACAAAATATGTTTAAAGACCACATACGAAATTTCATGCCCGTAGCTCTAATAGTTTTCGAGTTATCGTGTTCAAAGCCACACACACAGACAGACATAATTCCAAAATTGTGTTTTTCGGACTCAGGGAGGTCTAAAACGTGGAGATTCGTCAAAATCTCGAGTTCGAATTTTTTGACGATTACAGTACTTTCTCTTTGTATACTTCGAATACGAGAAAGTAAAAAGGGTATGGAAGAACACTCCCTCTGGTTTTTATTCCTTTACTACATGAATGTATGGAATTGCTCAAAGCAAAAGGAAGCCCGAACAAAGTTAAAGAAAATCTGGATTGCTATAAAACATAAAAATTGCCAGTCTACCATGATAAAATATCAAACGACTGTTCTGAGCTAACTTTAAATTACGTTCAAATATTACTAACTAAAAGAAGATGCGAGATTCCCCTACAGCCATCTTCTATTATTCATATCATTAGCTCTTTAATAAGAAAATAGAGATTTTCTCTTTGCGATGGAAAAATACGCAGAAATCCACGAAATCTGTACTTTTAATGATGTTATTCTTAATCTTGTGAACATAAGGAAAACAAGTTGAGACTATGGAAATTCCTCAAAAGAAAGCAGATCTGGTGAAAGAAACTATTTTTGCCCTTTCGTTGAAAATTCCGCCTTTATAATAGAACGTCTGATTGTTTACCTGATAATGATAATATTGCTTTCCCATTGAAACGTTATTTTTTCCCTTCATATTTCTTTAAGTTTTGACAGGAAGTTTATTTTACTTCCCTGTAAATTGCTTTTCACAATGAAAGCAATGTATTTATACTTTCCTGCATGTACTTGGAAATTATTTCCTCGGGGTCATGTTATTATTCAAATTTCGTTTGCAATCATATTCCAAACGTCTGCAAATGTTAAGAAACTTTTTAGCATATTTTTGCTTTTACTGAGAAAGCCAGCTGGTTATTAACCTGAGCTCCTTTTTTTATATAAAGCTATCGTGTAATCAAATTTGTAAAGTACAGTTGAGCCTCTGTCAATCGAGGTCTCTGTTAACCGAACTGTATTTTTCGTTTTCTGAAGAAAGTCAAAGAATTCTTCAGTTTAGTGTAGTTATATTAACGCTTCGTTTTGAAGCAACACGAGGGCTATTTTGGGTAGAACCTCGTAATTTTGAACCGCGGTCAGATGACGAGGACGACACCTGAGCTGTCACCCATCTGTCTAAACTTAGGCTGTCACCAAAATGGAATGCGCTTTCAGCACCAGCAGGAACATTTGCGATACACTGACCCAGGAAATAGACCATAACTGACTCCAATGATGTCTTGAGGGTCCGTGTTACCTTTATATTATCATATTGAAGGACTGTTCTTACTCTTTTTATCTTTAACCAGTTTGCCAGGGACTTTTTACTTGACATCTCCTCTCAGGATTGGTTCTTGTTTCACCCTTTTTACAGTTCCGCTTTCTGTCCTCCTGAATTCCTGCCTGTTGAGTCTTTTTTTTTTATTATTATTTACATGATTTGAGCTTTTTAAGAAATGCTTTATTTTTTATTTATTTGTTTTTACACTGGATGACCCTGCTCTATAGGTTTATAGTGGTTTCCGCTCTCCACATGTTTCTGCGTTTTTAAACTTATTGTACCCAGTCGGTTCCTTGGTGTGGGATTCTCTCGACGCCCTAGGGCAGCTATAGGTCCATGAGCCCGGAAAATAGATGCCTGTTCCAATTCCCGAGTCTCTACGAAGTTCTGGAAACTTGTTGCCACATAGTCATTGCCCTAACAGTTGTTTCGATTTTTTTTTGATGGGGCTATGCATTCTACTTTTTAACCTTGGTTTTATTTTTGGACTACAAAATTTTAACCCTTTATCCTCCCACTTTGGCCGTTTTCATCCTGTATAGGACTTAAAAGTAATTTTTAAATTGCGCAGTTACTCAAATTGCGCAGTTACTCATTGCGCTTTTACTCAAAAAAACATTCTGTAATTGATGAATAGATATTCCCGGGTACGCGGGACGTGGATTGTCGTTGACTGACGGAATTTCTTCCTTTCTATCTCAGAAGTAATTATTATTATTATTTTTTAATTTATGTATTTTTAATTCGATGTTTTGTACAGTTTTTATTTGTGTTTCGTTTGATGTGTAGTGTTGTCTGTGTGTGTTTTGTTTCATATTGTGGGGTTTCAATCTTTGACTTATTTATATATCTGATTTTTACTGCTTTTGCTGTGTTTATTTATTTATTTCTTCTTCAATGCTTACATATTTTTTATATATTTTCACTGTTCCTTGCTTGCCCAAGCAGTTCTTAAATTTATTACGCGCGCGTTGGGGATGTTTTTATATTTTATATGAAAAAATAAGACCCTTCATTTTGTCATTCTTTATTTTGTGAGCAGCATTCGTCACACTTGGTTGTTGAGTACATGTAAATCAAGCTATTCTCTCCCCACCGAGGTGGGTCGAACTACGTATATACTCCCAGCTCTCGTGTATTTAAAACTATCAGTACGCGCACGGCGTTGCCCGTGCAATCAGGACTTCAAAAAAATGAAAAAAAAAAAAAACCCGCCCACAATGACATGAAAAAGTTTTGAAAACAAAATCAAAGCAAAAGATACACATTACTGATTTTCCCGCTTATTTTTTTTTTTCACGATAAACAATAATAAAAAATTGCAGCGTGAAAATTATTATACTGCAAGCTAAGTATGCGAGATGAATAAATACATTAAGATACTGGCGAAAATAATAATCAGTCATTCAATTCAAGGTTATGACGTCACCTCCCCTTCAACCAATCACATAGCCATCTGCGTTCCGAAGTGCCGTGCGATTAACTCTCTCCCTAAAAATAACTCTCAACCGCCCAGAAAAAAATTAATTTAAAAAAAACTTGAAAAGATATTTTAACCGTTGTTGCTTTAAATCCGACACAACCGTTCTACTTATAAGCTGAAAAAAATTGAAAATAATAGTGTTATTAGAAAGTCGGATGCAACAAATTTAAAATCAAAAGTAGCATCTTGATGCCAAAACTGGGTATTTTTAAAAAATTTCTCAAAATTCAGTAAATTGCGTTAGAAATTCAAAACTAACTTCATTAGAACGGAAATCGCGTGCTCTTTCCGATGGTCGTTCTATTTTAGTCGTACAATTATTCGAAACCATTCTATTGAGAAATTAGTGCGAAAAATCAACCAAAACAACACAAAACATTAAATAAAAAAATTTCTAGATTAAAATTTAAAATTTCGGCTTCGAGGTGCACTCAGTCACCATTACGACTATCTGTGTGCCAAATTTCATGGCTGTAAGTGCGATAGATTCGTCTGGACATCGCAGACAAACACACACAAACATTGCCTTTTATAAGTATAGAGTACTGCTCCTGTTAGGGCAGTACTTTTAAATACATGTCTGTATCTTTTTATTGTACCTGATAAATCCCGTCCTCCGCATGCTGGTGGGGCGGCTCTCTCCCCGCTGGTCCTCTCCCGGCCTTACACCCTTCTTGGGTGGGCCGCGCCAGTGTGGGTATTTTTGCACCACACCAGCTCCTCCGTCCTGTTGTAGGCATTAAGCCATGTAGGCAGACCGGGGCGGAGTGAGTTCTAGGCACTGTACATGCGGGAGGACGTTTGGCCACTACGTCTGATTTAACGTTCAACAGTCCCCATACACGGCGGATCTTTAGTGGATTGGGTTTCGAACCTGGAACCCTCCGGCCCGCATATTTACAAACCCTACGCTGATAGAACTGAGGCAGGAAATCAGTCAATATCATTGGCTACGAGGAGCAGTGACGTCGTTTTCAGCTCTCGCACGAAGCGTACGGCAATCATAACAAAACAAGAGTCGTCCTACTTTTCTTCTCCGTTTTCCCACAGTTGAGCACAGAAAACATTCTTCCGTGGGTTGTAATATTGTTAAAAATGATATATTTTTAAAAATATCATAAAAAATAAAACATCCCACACTGTCAGAAATTACACTAATGAAAATTACACGCACGGGAGCAAAGAACGACGTCATCGGCTTTCGGCGAAGCGAGCCAACCATATTGTCCGATTTCCTGCCTCAGTTCTATCAGGGTAGGGTTTGTAAATATGCCTACGGCCCCGAAGCCGGGACCTTACCGAGATTTTTTCAAAAAAAGTTCTCGGAAGTTGGCATTGGAGTCGTTTTTCATGATGCAAAGGCATATAAAAGGCCATTATCAGGAGGTGATCTTCGATAACTCAAAAAGTTATTCACAGAAAAAAAATAAAATTCCATTCTTATTGAATGAATGGTTAGAGATGTGAGGAAATCCCATGCATTTTCATGAAAAATATGGCACTATAAATGAGTCGGGAAAATTTCGGATTGTTGGACGAGGGGGAATATTCTATTGAAAACATTCCATCTTAAAGAAACTTTCGGGAAATGGGAAGGAAACAACGAAATCAGTAACATCCACGAATTCTCATATCAAAACCAATTTGTTTCAAAATTTGAGTGTAAGAAGTTTGATAATTAATAAAAACCCTTGTTAAAATGTTAATACATGGTAGTCCTCGCAGACTTATTTTCTTAATTTCAAAGAGAAAATTTTGAAAAACCTAGTTTAAAAAAAAAGGAGGCACGATTTAAAAGTTGGCCACTATTAAACGAGTTTTCGATTATCCCAAGTGATTACGGCCCCAATCAACTCGGATAATCAAAGTTTTACTTTACGTAAAGCCAGTGGCGGCTCGTCCATTGGGGTTGCAGAGCCGAAGCACTCCCTGAAAGTATTTTAAAAACTTGTATTTCAGTTTTTATTTTTATTTGCTTACTTTCCTACTCTGAGAGTTCGATGATTAAACGTAGGGGAAAGTAATAAAAACGTGAAAAGATGACTGAAAATGAATTAAGACTTAAAAGAGACACAGTTAGAGCTGAAAAGTCGGTTGCCCTCGAAAGCATCAAAATTTGCCCACTGCGCTCAGCTGAGAGATGAATCGGAAAAAAAGCAAACCTTTCTCCCTTTGAATTTATAAGTACCAAAGCTGCATACTGTTCAGCTCTGTTTGGCGCGTGCCCAACAAAGAGAGAAAGATGCTTTTTTACTTTCTCGTATACGAAGTATACAAAGGGAAAGTATTGTAATCGTCAAAAAATTCGAACTCGAGATTTTGACGAATCTCCACGTTTTAGACCTCCCTGAGTCCGAAAAACGCAATTTTGGAATTATGTCTATGTGTCTGTCTGTGAACACGATAACTCGAAAACGATTAGAGCTACGGGGATGAAATTTGGTATGTGGTCTTTAAACATAATTTTTAGGTTTCTATCAAATTTTGGACAAAATCCTTCAAAGGGAAGTTTGTCTGTCTGTATGTTCGAGGTCATGCGAACGCTATAACTCAAAAACTTGAAAAGCCAGATGGATAAAATTTGGTACACGGTTTTATCGTCATGAATGTAGGTCCGTATAAAATTTTGGGCCAAATACGTCAAAGGGTTGACTGTCTGTCGGTCCGTATAATTTACTTTTGAAGAGAATCCTTTATCTCCACGTGCATGTGTTCTGGAAGAACGGGTTGGAATTTCATTACGGAGTAGCGAATTTCGTCAGTTTGTTCTTGAGCCGGTAAGAGAGGAAAATCGTTACGCATCCCTTCGAATTTCATTCTTTGCCTAGATATTTTTCAATCACTATAATGAAAAATCTTCTGATAGTCATTGGATTCTGGGTAACAATAGGTTCGAATTTTTTCAGCCACGCGGGGGAAGGGGAAACGGCACCTTTTGGGGGAAGTATACGAGAAAGTTTAGGGGAGAACATTCCCGCTGGTTTTCGCTGCCACCAAAAGTTAATCTTCGCTTCCTCGATATGTTTTTCTTTTCGATTTCTCTCATGGGTTGCTTATGGGTTTTTGTTTCTCTTCATGTTGCCTCGATAGAAACACATCTGGTGTATCGAGTATTCGTTTTCTTTTGTTAAAAGCTACTTTCGAAAAAGAGTATGTAGATAATTTTCTAAAATATCATTCAGATGAAAATTTTCAATAGGAGGAA
The DNA here is from genome assembly GCA_013235015.1 of Araneus ventricosus. NCBI lineage: Eukaryota > Metazoa > Arthropoda > Arachnida > Araneae > Araneidae > Araneus > Araneus ventricosus. The sequence continues at coordinate 9,033 of BGPR01014151.1, read as the reverse complement.
TCAATCTCGTTATCATTAGAGGTAAGAAAATATTTACGTTGCAGATCTTCAAAAAATCACATTTTCACAGCCTTCTCTGAGAGAAAAATTGAATATAAAAATCCAGTTCGCAGTATGCCAGATTAGAATATTGTTCAAACGTCTTCAAATAGGAAAACCCAGTACCAGAGGTGTAATAGAGCCAGAACGCCGGCACGAAAGAGGTGGTATTGTAATCGTCAAAAAATTCGAACTCGAGATTTTGACGAATCTCCACGTTTTAGACCACCCTGAGTCCGAAAACACAATTTTGGAATTATAACTGTCTGTCTGTCTGTGAACACGATAACTCGAAAACTATTAGAGCTACAGGGATGAAATTTCGTATGTGATCTTGACACATAATTTGCAGGTTTCTATCAAATTTTGGACAAATTCCGTCTACGAGAAATCTGTTTGTCCGCGTTCATGCGAACACTATAACTCAAAAACTTGAATAATTAGATGGATAAAATTTGGTATACAGTTTTATCATCGGGAATGTAGGTCGGTATCTAATGTTGAACCAAATTCCCCAAATGGTTGACTGTCTGTCGGTCTGTATAATCGCATATTTGTGAGCACGATAACGCTCCTAAACGCTATGACTTAGATAAATAAAAGTTGGTATGAGGTCTGCTAACATTAATTGTAGGTCCGTGCTCATTTTCGTTTCAATCGGTTAAAAAAGAGGCGTTCAAATTGCATAGTCGGTTTCTTCACCATTGTAGGACGCAAAGAAAGTTGCGAGCGATTCGTGTGTTTTTACAGCTTCGTTAGGTGTTAGCTCATATTGCTGGTTATTGGTGTATTTTTTCCCTCACCTGTGTTGGGGAGGATACGAGAAAGTTTTGAGGAGACCACTCCCGTTGGATGAGTTACTGTGTTTACATCCACACAGACGAACAGACTTCTCTTAGATGAATATCATCAAAAATTGCTGCAGATATACAAATTTGATATTTAGACCATACATTAAATTTCATTCGAAAAGCTCATTTCCGATTTTGAGTTATATTTGCAAGCAGACCAGCAGACATAGTTTATTATTATTATTATTATTCAGGGAGGTTTGAAACGTGGCTATTCAACAAAAATTCAATATTGAATATTTGCAGAAATACAGTATTTTTTTTCGTATATTCAAATACGAAAGAATAAAAATTCATATGCTTTTCAAATATTTCTCTCGGATTTACTGAATAAAATAATTTAAGTTAAATTACTTTATCTTTAATCGATATATAGTTTTTTAAAGATTTATTTTTCATTTCTAAAGTCGAGAATTTTTTCGGCCCAAAAGGTATCGTATGTGGAAAAAATTCAAGAAAACTGTCCTAACATAATTTAATTTAAGGCTTAATAATTCTTCTGTTAAATTTTTATCTATAATCTTGCAAAACAACATCACATGTAGAAGATTCTATCTTCTACATCAGGAATCTTGAAGGATATATAATCATTCATGCACGAAATCATGCAGGAAGTAAGAATTTGAAGCAGTTAAAAGAATTTGATTGCATTTCAAAACGAGCATTAAAAATTTCTGCTTCAACATTCGAATTGCATCGATTTTTAAGCATCAAATAAACAAGATAGCTGTCTTCACTTTTCGTCTAATAAATTCTCGAAGATTGATTGCTCACTCTTAATCGAATTGCCGATTTGTCAGGTAATGGCTGCAGTAATTAGTTGACGCAGCTGCGACATTAAAACTTCGAATTCTAATTAAAACGAAGCGCGGAAGATTTCGAAGTGACTTTGGGCATCTCCCAGACACGTGAGTAGCATATTAATCTAAACTAAGGATAACTGCGTTTGCAAATGCGTAGACCCTTCGCGAATGCTCGTAATGACGGAAGAATGGAGATGAATTCTCTTTTAAAAGAGTTGGTTTTCTGAAACGGTATTGAAGCGAACACTAAACGAGTGAGTCGAGTTAAAACAGCTACAAGGAAATCCTAGTTTAAGAGGTTTATTGCGTACTGAAAGTAAAAAAATTCTATAGGTTTTTTCTATAATATTCTCTTAGACAAAAAATAACTGTTAAAACCAAGGAACGAGTCCTCCACTTCCAACCACTGCACTAATTTCGCCAATTTTTATTTTATATAGAAGCTCATGACACGTAGATTTGTCATCAATGGTTGCCTGTCCCCCACTTCCATTTCCGAGATTTCACCTCTTTGCAAGTATAGCACCGGGCTATTAATATTACGGGAGAACGGTTGGTCGCCGAAGGAGGCTAGTTATGCACAATAATAATTTGGAAACTCTAATAATGCCATAATATAGGCAGCGGGATTGTTCGCCTTCCCACTTTCTGTACAATACGGAGTGCTTTTTGTTTAACTTCATCGCATACTAAAGATAATCGTGTATGCATTTTGGAACAGCCCTCTTTCCGTAGACCAAATGTTATCCAAAATTTGACACAAGTCTGCAATTTTGGTGTCAAAACGACGCACCAAATTTCATTTATTTAGCTTAATGTTTTCTGAGTTATCGTGTTCACATACACACATAATAGACAAACTGACAAATAGTCAGCCAGATTTGGTTCAACATTCGATTCAGATTTGCAATTTTGGAGATAAAACCATATGACAAATTTCATCAATCTACCTCGCTCCAATTTTGCGTAGTCGTGCTCGGTTGTGGACAGACAGACTTGCCTTTGACACATTTACTCCGCGACTTTTTGCGCAAAGATCACACCTACGAATACTAACCTAGCTTGTTCCGTTTTCCGGTCTCATTTTCTTGTTTTCTTCTTTCCCAATCTTGCGGTTGCAACATAATTTTTTTTCATAGAGTGGGGTAGATAAATTTTTTTTCATTTAAAAAAATCCAGTTTAAAAAGTTTTAAGAAGTCCTACTATAAGTAGGCATTATTTCTTCAACTCTAACTAGCTGTGATGAATCGACGTATGAAGATGTACAATTCCAAAAGTGAGAAAGTATTCATTAAGTTAACATGGCACGAACTATAGCTGTAGGATGAATAATAACTTCAGTTTAGCTCATGAGATAAAATTACTTTACGTTTCCAATAAACATGCATACAGTACACAGAGTAGATGTATTGAATCACAGATATTAATTTGTAGGTTTGGTTCTGAAAATGTGTGCATATCGATTATCTGGATTAAGTCACGCTGTTATTTGCCGGAAAATGAATACTGTGTTCAGATAACATTAAGTAATCCAAATAATAATCCTAACTTCCCTGATAATCGATACTCCGCCAAAGAAATAGACAAATCTGGAAAGCCTGTGCAAATAATACTCTTGGCAAATAAGGGTAATCGTGTCATGCATCTAACATGCAAAATATTTTTGATAATATTTTCAAATCTCTAATATATATAAAAGGCAATGTTTGTGTGCGTGTGTGTGTGTGTGTGTGTGTGTGTGTGTGTGTTTGTCTGCGATGTCTAGACGAATCTATCGCACTTACAGCCACGAAATTTGGCACACAGGTAGTCGTAATGGTGACTGAATGCACCTCGAAGCCGAAATTTTAAATTTTAATCTAGAATTTTTTTTATTTAATGTTTTGTGTTGTTTTGGTTGATTTTTCGCACTAATTTCTCAATTGATTGGTTTCGAATAATTGTACGACAAAAATAGATACACCATCAGAAAGAGCACGCGATTTCCGTTCTAATGAAGTTAGTTTTGAATTTCTAACGTAATTTACTGAATTTTGAGAAATTTTTAAAAAATACCCAGTTTTGGCATCAAGATGTTACTTTTGATTTTAAATTTGTTGCATCCGACTTTCTAATAACACTATTAATTTCAATTTTTTTCAGCTTATAACTAGAACGGTTCTGTCGGATTTAAAACAAGAATGGTTAAAATATCTTTTATCGTTTTTTTTAAATTAATTTTTTTCTGGGCCGTTGCGAGTTATTTTTCTCGATCGAGTTCCAAAAGCGGCACTTCTTCCGAACGTTGATGCCAATTTTGATTGGCGGACGCGTAGGATACGTCATGACCTTCACCTGAATGAATTACTTCGATTATTATTTTCGGATTTTATTTATATTTTGCTTGCTGTATAATAATCATTTTCACGTTCCAATTTTGTAATATTGTTTTGGATTAACGTACTCTGTACTGTAGCGTGAAAAAAAAATAAGCAGGAAAATCAAAAAAATGTGTATCTTTTGTTTTGATTTTGTTTTCAAAACTTTTTCATGTCATTGTGGGCGGTTCTTTTTTTTTTCATTTTGTTAAAGTCCTGATTCCACGGGCAACGCCGTGCGCGTACTGCTAGTATATATATGAAACATCATTCCAAATAAGCAGGTCGTAGTCGATCTAATTTCTGTTTATTCTACATAAAGACGAAAATGCAGGTTGGTTTCCAAGTAGAATAAAGGAATTTAAATATTTGAAGGGCAATTTCTTTTGATCGAAACCGTGACCGTTGTTCAGAAAAGTGCGCTCGAAGGTAGCACGTCTTTCAAAGTGTGTTTACATGGTTAGAAAAGATAAAGTTGATTGGCGTCAAGCCTTTTTATTCTGCTGAAACACGGGAATATTCCCGAACGTTTTAAAGCGGTTGAAACCGGATCTCAGCGAGTTACAGTGACAGTTATTCCTATTATAGAGCTTAAGTAGAAATAATTTTATGAATTAAAATTTAAGAAGCGTTTTTTTAAAAATAGAAAAATGCGAAATTATTACATATATGTAATATTCTCACTTAATTTTATTTCAAATTCTAATATTATATATTTTAAAGTCTTAATGTATTCCAAAATCACTTTTCTTAAACTCCAGTTTCATTCTATTTCCTGCGCTGGAGGTATATTAAATCTCTCGTTTTGGCATATTTATTACTAAAAGAATATTATAATCGTTTCCACGCGCACACAAATCGTGAAATCAGCGACTTATTGCCGCCATGCATTTTCCCTAAAACACTTACGTAATATACTAGAAACAGCTATTATTTCCTTCACTTTGATCACGTGTTTATCTGTTAAATCCCTACCTGAGAAAAAGCAGGGATTTTCTGTCCTCTTTTGGCTTGAAACCTTAAACCAAGATGTACGTACATTCCGTCACTCTCCCATAATAAAATGAAAATTAGAATATAATTCGGCCTGTTTTTGTTATTTAACGACTACAATAACGAATACATTTTATATATATGAATGGGTGGTGTACGGTCAAAGCAGTCCAACAAGCTGGATAATTGAAAATAACTCTTTATTTAACGAATATTAGATACAGAAACTCGAGGCGCGTGCATCACGAAAGGAACAGCACTTGCACAAATCAGCAACAAAAGCAGACAGCAATCACTAAAAATAACGATAATAGCACGAACAACAACACTCTGCGTCTAACAGCTGACCAACTCGCAATGCGAACAAGACTCCAAAGAGATTATTATTGACTCCTCATTCGCTTGGTATTTATACCTTTTCTGACAGGTTGAGACGTCACATAGAAATCTCTCGAAGATATTCCATAACTCCGTTCCTAGCAGAGATAGAGCGATAATTCTAATATTTTCGAAACCCTTCATTTTGTCGCTAAAATGGTTTCAAAATTTGTCTCCAAGGTCGGGGGTCATTGACTTGACCTCCCTTGATAACCAATAAGAACCCCTGTAAATCTCTCTTTCCAACCATAAGACTAATATGGTAGGAAAGCGACATTACAGTTTTGTAACAATATGTAACATTATTCCGAAGGTGATGTGTAAAAGAAGGCGTAAGAAGGTGGCAATCGTTGTTACTCTAAAAGCCAGCTTATTATAATTTAAGCATTCTTAATTAAAATGATGATGGTGCGGATAATGCAACTGTAGATAGAATTTGAACAGTACTGAAGTCCGAGCCATGGCCAGGATTGAAAATCTTACACGCAATGCCGCGCGTCTTACCAGGAAAAAGTAGCATCGTTTTTTAAAAAAAGTATGGCGACAATCATGCCTTTCTATACTGCTGGGAAACGGGGAATCCCCGAACGCTTTATAGCCGGTTGAAACGTGTCTTCTTCAAGCTAAAATGACAGTTATATTATATTATATATATTATAGGATAGCATTATTTGCAGGTACTGTACCTGAGGATAAAACGATATTTGCAGGTACAGTACCTGCGAATAAAACATTATTTGCAGGTACAGTGCGCCAACGTCCAGTTCTTGCCCAATCACTTTAATTAAGTAGCATCGGACGCGGTCAGTACTTGGGAGGGTGACCGCCTGAAGAACACTGCATGCTGTCGGCTTCCTTTTTGAGTTCTTGACTCATGGACTTTGTTAGTTATACCAGATCAAGTGGAATTAGTTTCAACGGGTAAAATAGCTGCGGATAAAATGTTATTTACTGTTTAAGAATAAATAATGAGTTGTCGTGAATTTTTTTCTCTAATCTTAATAATTTAAAAAAGATTTTTAAATAAAATTCTAGACATTATTTCTCATTGCTGGACTTACATTCAAACCGTTTCCTCATTTATACAAATATTTAATAATTTGTTTTTAATCCAAAGTTAAAAACTGAAGTAGAGAGATGCGGTTTATTATCGAATTCTACTTATTTTTGGATAATGGGATTAGAAGGTAATGTTTCTTTGGATAAAATGTTATTTATTAGGCGGCATACATTCTGTTCAAATTATTTTTCTTCTATAGGAGTAATTGAAGTGATCTCGAAGCAAATATTTATACATTTTTAAATTTAAATCACACGCAAGCATTGAGTAGCGGAAAGGAAGTAAGAATGTAGTTATTTAAAATATGCTTGAAAATTAACAAGGTTTAGAAAAAAAAAGAGCAAAATGAAATAAAATATTGAATTTATAGACATCGGTTTTAAACATAATTAATGAACATTCAAATTCTTAAACAGATTGTTTAAGTGCAGTGGGTGGCCAAATTAATGTGGACACTTTAAAATTTTCATATTTTTTCGAATATCTCCCGAAAATCTGCATAGAGTTTCTTAGAATTTTGAACATATAAACATTAGGTTTCAACTCACATTTTACAGTGAAGATTCAATCACGAGAGCATTTAGGGGACCGTCTACAAATTGATTAAGACGAAAATTATTTTGGCCCTCCCCGCTTCACAGAAAGCTGATAATGAATTAAATCTTTCAAAAATGGTTATATTTGAAGTGCATAATATTTACATGCAATTTCGTAAACTTTTCAAAAATATTCGGGAAGATATAAAGGTTTTCTTTAAAAATCCCAATTTTTCCGTATGCTTTTTGCTTATAACATGCAGATCTTCCATTCAATTGTACGAAACTTACAGAATACTTGACTATATGTTAGAGAAGCTTTGTGTAAAAATTTGGAATAAAAAATTTGAACATTTCGGGAAATATGAGCATTTGTAGTAAATAATTGTTTACTGCGCATGCGCGAATGTATCCTAAATTTCCTTTTATAACTTCAAAGCCAGATATGTAGGGCTACTTATGTAAAAATTCCAGTCAAATATCATTAAGATTTAGAAAGATGTCAGCATTATAACGGCCGAAGCTATTCGCACCACTGGTGTCTTTATCATCTGCAGGCTATTGGCACCATCATTAGTCACGCAAGCGCACTGAGTTGCCGGATCCATCATTTGAATCGAAACTGCTTGTAGCTTCACTTTTTCATTGAATGTAGCTTCACTTTTTTATTGAATGTAGCTTCGCTTTTTCATAAAATGCTAAGAATCTAGGTTTTTTTTAATTCCAAAAGCGAGAATTTCCGCACGCAATGCCAGCGTGTTCCGAGCAACTTTTTTAAACTAAAAAGAAAAAACACCAGGGGCTTTACTTTCAGAAAAGCGGCAAAATAGTAGCTTCGCTTTTTCATTGAATGTTAGGAATCTAGGTTAAAAAAGAAAAAAAATTTCAAAAACGAGAATTTCAAACGCATAACACGTGACGCAAACTATCTTTCAATAACAATAACTAATAATTCAATAACAATAACGAATAATTGTAATTAATAAATTAATTAACAAAGAAATCGCATACATGGAAGCTAAATAGAAATCGGTAAAAATCCTCGCTAAAACTGAAAATAACAACTCTTGTGAAGTCATGGAGTCATAAAAGCTGTGCGCATGCGCACGCCTTACTGTAATCGGCGTAAAATGCTTATACCAGTGCTGATCGTGCGCATGCGCTAACGTAGGTGGTGCCGATAGCCTCCAGAGGCTAAAAGCACCGATGGTGAGATTAGCCATTGCGCATTACAACTTGGTGAATTTCGGTACACTTCGAATAGTAATATTTAATATTATAAAAGTATAACATCCTAAATACCCATATATACTTATTAATAAACTACATTATTTAACATTATTATTATTATTATTATATTACATTTTTATTACTTTATTTATTATTTTACATTATTTACAGTTGATTGCCCAATTATTATGGACAAATTTTTATAATATGCTTTTCTAACTTATTGTCAAGTATTCTGTAAATTTCGCACAATTGAATGGAAAACTCTGTATGTTATAAGCAAAAAGCATGCGAAAAAATTTGGGATTTTTTAAGAAAGCCTTTATATCTTCCTGAATATTTTTGAAAAATTTACGAAATTGCATGCAAATATTATGCACGTCAAATATAATCATTTTTGAAAGTTTGAACTCATTATCATCTTTCTGTGAAGCGGGGTGGGCCAAAATAATGTTTGTCTTCATCAATTTGAAGAGTGTCCCCTAAATGCTCTCGTGACTGAATCTTCACTGTAAAATGTGAGTTCGAGCCTATTGTTTACATGTTAAAAATTTGAAGAAAATCTATCCAAATTTTCGGGAGATATTCGAAAAAATATGAAAATTTTTAAGTGTCCACATTAATTTGGCCAGCCACTGTAGTTGCGAGTACAAAAAATAGCTCTCAACTTGCTGTCCGAATTCGAACCCATGACCCTTCGGTTAGCTGTCAAATGCTTTAAGAACATGCCGCCTGTCCGCGACGCGAAGATGTACGGGGTCATTTAGTTCCTTTCTTTAGTCTCT
>BGPR01014150.1:0-39946 GCA_013235015.1 Araneus ventricosus | reverse complement strand
TTTTTCTTATTCCTATTTTAAGTGATGTAGCATTTAAGAAATTACTTACATTTATTATGAAAGCAACAATTTGGATATTTACCTTTTGTAAAAAGAAACAAAACAAAACTGAATAATACTTATGTGTTTGCAGAGGTTTTGTCATCACAATTATATATATATATATATATAAAAGAGGCAAAACATAATAGAAAAACAATAAAATAAATTACAAACATTCCTATCAAATTCTAAAGGATATGAAAATACACTGCGCATACACTGCCACGTCAACATCCGTCCTTCTGGTACGTAAAATATTTATTCTTACTCTTCTCTAATGTTATCACATCGTAATTCTGTTTTAATTATTTAAAACTCCTCTCTCTGTTTTTGGTTGGTTTGGCATTAGGGATGAGAATCAGTGTTTTAGGCCTTACGTCGTAACTGATTGCAAGAAAATGTCAAACTTTTATATTTAGCAATTCACAATAACTTCATCCCCTGAAGAAACGTTATTGTGCTTTTATTGCGTTTTTCATTTCACATTTTATACTCTTTCATTTTACGATTTATACTCTCTCTCTCTTTATATATATAAAAAAACAGAAAATTTTCTCCAAATATACTTTAAAGAGAACTAATTGTTCCATTTGGAAATAACATACCTCTCCATGAGACTGCATTCTAGCTGCTGTATTCACTGTGTCTCCAAACAGGCAGTACCTGGGCATTTTCAGACCCACCACTCCGGCAGCTACTGGACCCGAGTGCATACCTGAACACGGACAAAAATGGAATATAGATAGAGTTGCCATATGTCCCGTATATACGGGACCGTATTTTACCGTCACCGTATTTTACTACTCAATCCCGTATTTTACTACTCAGTCCCGTATTATTATCTGTCCCATTTTCTCTCTAAACTCTGTAATATCATCATTGTAATTTTAAAATAATTGCGACCAATTTTATAATTATGTGGAAAACGAAAAGGAAATAATTAAGAAAGTAAAATAAACTTTGAAATATGACTGGGCTTAAAAGGATTAGCCGCGCATATTTTTTTATTATTCTACGTGTTCATTTTTATTAGATTGCTTAAACTTGATTAATCTGTTATCAGAGTAAAATAAGCCAATACTTACTCACTTTTTTCATGTTTTATTTATTTAGTACCTAAACGTCCGCTAATCAGTGTTTGGCAATTATGGCAATCCTAAATATAGAATTAGATTTACTGTGAAAAAATAAAAGTACGATGTAAAAAAATTGATATTAATTAAAGTTGTATTTGCAAACTGGGTTTTGTCTTTGAAGCGGTCTTATTAAAGAAAGCAACAATAATATTAGGAAATAATTTAAATCTTGGTAAATATTTATTTGAATTTGTTTTAAATATTAGTTTCCTTTGCATCGATATCTGTTTTCAGTTAATTGCTTTATTTCTATTGTAAGCATTTGATTAGGTGCATTATACTTCGTTTTATCGTAGTGCTAGAAATAATAATGGCTGAGAATATATAGGGGAAAGTGCGGTAAAACCGGAAAGCTAAGGTACGAAGGCCTGTAGGAGTTAAAATATTCGACATAGAGCTCGTCAAATTTTATTAAAATATTCATTGTTTATCGGAGTATAATATATCTTTCCAGAAAAGTCACAGTTTCGTTACATTTTTTTTTATCAATGATTTGTTTTATAAAAAAAGTCAAATGGGGTAAAACCGTGTACACATGTTAACGTTATGGGAAATTAGAAAAACTCCATTTACAGCCGAAAAGTTGCAATCATTTTTACTTTATATGACTATTTAAGAATATTAATTACAAAATTCACACGTAAAGCAGTTGTCTTCTTCCTCCGCGCCACTAAAGGTTTCGTGGGCACAGATAAGACAGTTTTTACATTGGATTAATCCTTCTTTTTTAAATTAAAAAATACATCATTAAAATATAAATAATCAACGTCTGATGTATTTTTATCGTCTGAATTGAAGGAATCATCAATACTGACTATCCCGGTCTTACGCCACTTGGAGTACCTGGTTTTACCCCGAGTGCAGAGGTTATAAAAAACGAAATAGAACCGCGCAATTATTGGAATAAATCCTTATTGTTTGATAGCGTATAAATCCTTAGAAGACGCATAATAAGCTGGGCTAAATATATTTTCTATAACTGCAATGATTTTCAAGCAAGGATAGTTTAAAATCAAACGAACATTATAGAGTTGACTTCTTAAAACAAATAAACCTTCACAGAATCAGTGAATTCAACGGCTACAACACGCTATTATGACTGTTCCTTTTTTGACTAGTAGAGGGTAATTCAGTGTCTGGCTGCTGGATAGGAAAAATTATTGCGCCAGAACCAAGGTTACCAGGTTTTACTCACCTCTCCCATATATATGTAGGATATTACCAATAAGCATAATTTAATCGCCGCGTAAATCAGAATTGAGAAAGCTAGATTATCACATATGATAGATAGCACCAAGAGTCCTGCTCGTGGTACGTCATGAAGAGCGCCCTCTTTTTCCTCACAAAACCAAGGAGCACGCTCAGAGAAGCGCAGACTGGCAACCCTCTTTCGTAATCCCTCTTCTCTTTTCGTTAGAATATAGGCTCCTCTAGGCACGGGGCAATTAAGCCGCCCTATATTAACTATGCTACGGTAACTATAGCCCGTTTAACTTTTCCTTCTGGTTATCACTAATTCAATTAACTACTTTTAACCCATTAACGTCTATCCCAGTGATAATTTAGCAAAATAACGATGTATTCCTGTCAGTCATTAAAATTCTTGTTATCTTTTTTTGTATATATTTTTCCCCCCTGTAAAGTTCTCCCTCTAGTTCTTAAATAAATGTTTTATATTTAAATTGAAGTCTCTTCGTTTTTTCATGTTGTTTTAAATTTAATGTGACTGAAACCCTAATAAATCCCCTAGACCTAATTTCTATCCGCTTACACCTTAAAGGTAACCCCTCTGTGAGCGTTCTATTGAATTTAATGGAATTCCCAAATGTATTACTTCTAATTTTTAGAAGCAACTATATTTATAATACATTAATTTTTCTTAATTAGTTTTTTTATAATAATATAATAATTTTATTAATTCCTTTTTCTTAAATTTATTATTTTTTATGATAGCCTTTCAGATTATGCATATGATAAACTAATCGTTCATTTCCGCTATCAATTTCAAACAACAATAAATATAAAATTATATATCCAGACGAAAAACATACAAGGTGTGACCGAAAAGTTTCAGGATAAATATGATTTACGAATAAAAACAGCATACAAATGAACAATTTTATGTAAGATTTGATCAAAAAGAAACTATATCATGGTCCTTTGATTAACACTAATTGTCTCACCTATTCTAACCAGAACATTTTCTCCATCCGATGTGGTCATCTTGCTGACTTGGGCTATCATATCTAAAGCCGCCCTGGCCACATTCTGCGCATGGTCAGGCCTTCTTTCTGGTGCTCCACTGACCAACATGTATACTTGACCAACTGTTTCCACCTAGAATATTTAAAACATGTTTTTAAATAAGTTAACCGAGAAATGCTTAGAAAAATTTGGTATTACCGATGAAATACCTGCTCTGAAAGTTGTTAAAATTGATCCGATGCTGCTTTATTATTAATATGCGAGAATTATTAAATGTTATTTATGTGTAGTGGATTTCAAATGCATTAAATTGTTCTTTAACACTGCAATAGAACATTGTTATTCAACATTCCGTTTTAAACAGCATTTGTTTTGAATGAATTAAAAATTGTGCATCAAAAAATGTACTCTGTAGTTTCCATTAGTGTTAAATGGTTTGCTTTGTTATTTGTAGGGTGTCAAAGTTACGCTGACACGTGACACTTGGCCGGTCATGAATTTAGTGTTGATGAGACTCCAGCTGTGGCAGTGAATGTCGTCTTTAATCTTTCGTGCATATTTTACTGTTTTAATCTGTCACAGTCTGTTTAATCTGTTAATCTGTCTTTTATTTATATTCCTCTATTCGACTGGTTTACGATCTACTGAAGAAGTGTTGCTGCTTCAATGACAGGCTATGAGGTAGACTATTTTGTAAACACTGACAGTGAAGAACGTGAAGAACAGACAGTCGAGATCAGAGATGTTAAAATGAGTCCTAAGGATGGACTGAATTCTATTGAAACAGGCTTGAAATACATCGAACAACAAGAGGAAATCTCAAGTATGGACGTGATGATTTTCATGAAATGGTGTGATTTAACAGCTAGAAAACATCATTCTGTAAGAATCACAATTTTTTTTATGAAAGAAAACTTTCTTTGGCTTTACAACTTCAATTTAATGCAGATTTACATTTTTTAAAGATAGGCCTAGATGATTATTTTGTTGCTTTTATACCTTCTCGTTTTCATCACGAAATATAGTATATCATGAATGATATCAGATTTAATACATGGCATTTTACAGAAAAATTGATTCCTCTTTTTTCCCCTTAAAACTCGGATAATTGAGACTCTGATGCACAAGCAATAACAATTGGACGCAGCAATTAAGATTGCAATCGGCAGGCAATCATGATTTTATCACGAATATCGAGGTTCTCTTTTGCAAATTTCATCTAAATGTTGGCGTCTTGTTGAGCAAAAGTGATTCCATTGGAGAACAGATTTCTTATAATGGGGTTATTTATTTAGATCAAAACGCAACATATGTGTATTTTAGAGAAGGTTACCCAATGGGCATCTGTAACCAATAGTGAAAACAACTCTAAAAATTATTTGCATTATCATGGACTATACTTTCCCTTTCATATACTGTCGACAGGAATCAAGGAAAACAGTAGAAAAGTTTCGACTTCGCTATATACATTTTAATAATGTTTAAGAAGCAATTTAATTTTGATCATAACTCAGAATTCTGAAAGGTTAATTCTTTGATCACAACCAACTTCGATTCCGTTCAAGATACTAACGTGGCGCCATCTATTTAATTTTTATTATACTGAAATTCATAATTTTAATATTAATTTTGTTCTTAACTATTTTTAATAAATTTGGCCAAGTATATTTTGGATGATTTCAGTCTTCAATGTAATAATACATCGAAGACTGAATTTCATTGAAAAGCATTTCACAATGCTTTTACGAATGTATTTTAGAATTATTCAGCTTGAACACATTATGTTATAAAATTTTTCCGTGAAAATATTTTTCGTGCTGCCATCTATTATCGAGCTAAGAAATTACTTTTTTTAGTAGAACAAATTCCTATTAAAGCTTTTATATTTAAGACATTGAAAAGAAATCAATTTTCGAACACAGTTTTCTCCAAAATATAGTCTTTGGAAATTGTAGTCATTAGATAGTTTTCTAAGTAAAAGTGCAATCTTGCAGATAATAACTTATGCTTATTCATTTTCAAAAATTTTATGATGGTGCACAATAAAAGATGTATATCATACAAAATCCAAATAATGATTATGTCTAAAGTATGGATTTTCATGAAATTGAAAACAAATATGACGCACCATATGTGCGTCATATTTGGTATAAGTTGAAGAAGCCCAATATGGATAAAGATGAATTCGACAGAAAAGTGCTCACTTTAAAGACATTGTACGCATCCGTCACTTTGTCAAAAAGCGAGAAGACATCGTTGATGCAAGTGACCGCTTCCATTGCCGTCAGACGGGCACATAACTCGGCGAACTCCACTATCTCCCCAAACAGAACCGTCACATCGTCGAAAGACTGAAAATATAAAATCTTAAGAAAAGATATAAATAAGATAGAGGAAACAGAAATAAATAAAAAAATTTTAATATAGATATAAATAAGTAATAACTACCAGAATAAAAGTAAACACAAATCTTTAAATCTAAAATTGTATAGAAGCATATTAAAATGTTTCTCTTTCTAATCTTATGAAATTTTGTACATATTTGTTACTATATGAATGTATTTGTGGTAAATATAGTTTTTAAAAAATTTTAATGACGTTTTTGTGTTAAAATGTGAACTTTAATTAATTGCAGATTGCGTTATATTACTGTGAACTGCTGTTCACATGCGCTAAACATTTTGTTAGAGTGGCAGTAAAGGCATTAGAGTAACATTACATAAACATTAAGAGCCAAGTTTAAGCGTCCAAGTAGAAATTGGTGCTTATTTGGCGACCAAACTGACGTAGATTCTGCCACCCCCCCACTTTTAAAAATCACAAAATTTTTCGGTATAAAGAGTGACACAAAATTGAAATTATTTTTGGTTCTACTAAATATTTATCTTTAATTAGTGCTATAGCTATAAATTAATAGCATTTATTTCAATTTTGAAGAGTAATTCTAATTAATTCGTATTAGGTGGAACGCAGCCACTGAAACATGACTTGCTGTTGTTTAAAATCTTCACTTGGTCAATCTAACTGCAAAATAGAAATTTTTGCCAAGGAGTGAATTCAGTCTAACAAACCAGGGTCAAAAGATTGGAATCTACAGTGTACTAATCCAATAGGTCATGTATTTTACAATGAAGAAAAGTCTTGGGAATAGGCTGTGTTCTAGAAACATGTACATATTTTGTCTACTTGAACGCGTAGATAATTTTAGATGCATTTCATATTTCTAACAATTTTCACTATTATTTTTTCACGAATTAATGGTTGTTTCTTCTGTATAATTTATGAGCCAAAGCTCTAAATAGGCAATTCCGATTTCCTATTACTTTTCGTAATTATATTCAGAAATTTGATTTGAAGAGTGTGGTTCAGTGCCCTAAGAACAGTTTTTGTTCGTTTTCGTTTTAACATGCACCATATGAAAGGCATAAGAAATAAACACCATCAAATAAACAGTAATCAGTACCAGTACAGCATCAATAACATCAAAAGAATGGCATGATCATATTTAATAATAATAATAATAATAAAATTAATCATTGCTATCAAAAGAATAACATATTCAACAATCGATAAGTCTAACAATTATGTTAATGAGTCACTCGGGAGGTATTAAAATATTCTCATTCATTGCTCAAATGCTTTCGGCCTTCTTGAAAGCGACAACTCGGGTAGCACAATATGCTGTGTGTCAAGGGCGGCTCATCAGCTCAGAATGAAGCAGTGCTGAAAAAGTTGTATAGACCTAAGTTGTAGGAAATTCTGTGCTGATTATTTTGGTATGTAATGATGATATACTAAAAATTGATAGTTTTTGATTTATAAGCGAAAAAAAACTGGGGAAAATTTTTTTTCCACGTTTTTTGGTTACAACTAAAATTCCAACAAAAATTATTGGTGGCAAACCTCAGATTTGTAATCAACAAGCGAAAAGAAGCAAAACATTACAGCTCCTCCAGAATTGAATTTTAAAAAACTACTTAACTACTGAACTACTGAGAAAAAGCGAAAAAAAGCCAAATGAGAAATTCGCGCCAATCGTGAGCTGCTTCGGAGTGCAGCCCAAATGAATTCCCTTTCAAGCGGAGAAAGGGTTGCTTTTCTACCGTTTCGCGCTGCTCATTGCGTTAATTTCATATCCCAAGGAGCGGCAAAATTTTCTACAGCTCTGGTCTGTCTCTCTCTTAATTCTTGATTGATTTTCCGTCTTCCTTTTACATTTTTTATTACATTTTTGCCATTTTCGTTGATTCCTCGATTCTCAAAGTGGAAAAGTAAGCCAATTAGAATAAAAAGGAAAATACAATCTTTCAGAATAATTTCAGGGGGGACTGCAACTCTGCAGCTCTTATGGACGAGCCGCCACTGTTTATTGTAGAATATTTCGCGATATTATACGTTTTTCTACAATATTGTACGATATTGTGAATACTGTACGGTACCATATTATAATGTACACTATCCGTGTGCTACTGGAGAATAATGTGTATGTGTATATAACAGAAGGAGAGTGAAGTTCTCTCGAAATGCGCATGCGCAGAATCCATCTCAACAACTCCTCTCTTCTCATAGTGTCTCTATTAATTGCAAAAAATGAGCTATCCACTTAAAATGACTCACTTCGCATGTTTCGATGGCGTCCTCTCCGTTCCTGAGCCGAAGAGCGACGGCCTTGGGGATCATGGAATACAGCAAGTCGTCCCCCTTTTGCTTCCACTCGTCTGCCTTCTTCAAGTTCTGCTCCAGCTTACGGCTGCGCTCTTCTTGCTGAAATGCACATGGAACATATAAATGATCACTTTATATGCGTATCTGATACAATAAGCATAGATTATTCTCTTTATGCCGAATGTTTTCTCTATGTACCGTCAACATAAATTTTCTATGTACTGTCACTTTGATCTCTAATCCGAAGGGCGCAGTAATCAAGACATTGAAACTTAGAAATCAAGACATAGAGTATATAGAAAATTAGGAGTAACCGAATCTCAGGCGATTAATGTAAGACGTATTTCTAATGAATAATTAAAATAGTGAAATGTTTCGGCCAGTGGCGAATCCAGGATTCGGGTCGGGGGTGGGGTGGGGCTGAGGTCATATAAAAATTTGTATCATAGTGACGAATGTCAAACCTCATGGCTTATGCAAATCAAAACACTTTAACTTTACAGACTTTCCTCACCTGATAATAAGAAAATGATTCTTGTAGTATTCTTTATGATACAATACCTTCGATAATTTAATAAAAAATAGAATGAAATAACTAGCCAAAAAATGTTTCCGACCGCGTCAACGCTACAAGTACAAGTGGAATGACTAGAAAATTAGGAAAATTTTCGAACCTGTCAAGTCAGAAAGCAATATTGTCACGATTTTATTATTATTTTTTTAAAAACGAAAATTAAGAAAAAACAGTTGTAGTGATTTTAAATAAAATCAAGAATTTTGGTTTAGCTTTGGGGGGGCTCCAGCCGGATATTCCCCTTTCCCTGGATTCGCCACTGGTTTTGGCCTGACATCCGTTTGGATCGGCGTAAGATATAGGTATAAATAACCCAGTGAAATGAAACAGCTTTTATTTTAAATACAATGGAATTTGGATAATTCGAACTTTATTAATTATAATTTCTCGTCACTTGAATTTATTTTCTGGTCCCTTGAAATTCTTATTAAAATATATTTTATAATTCAATTTATTTTGGTTAATTCGAACTAAAAACCAACTTCGTATTTCTGCATTATTTTGATCAATAAATGAAGCTCGTAGCTTATGTCTATAATAGTTACAAGTGATTTCTTTTGAAGGCTCTTAATTCAATCGAGGATTTTACTAATCTTCAATCAAAAATCATTTAAGCGTAATGATAAACCCCGTAGTTCTCGATGTGCTATCAACTTGAATAATTAATCTACCAAGCAGTTCTTTTCGCGTACCATCATTACCAAAATGTACAACAAAACTATACTAAAATTATGCTTCTATTCTTTTCTAAAATTATTTAATTTTTTAACAGTAAACCATTTGAGAAAAAAAAAAACTTCATCACTATCATCAGTTATCCTGAATAAATTTCTCAAAAATTTGTAATGTAACCATTTATTTTGTGCTTTGAAATCTATTATTAAAGAAGATCATGAAAGCAAAATTAATTATGTCACACTTCTACTTGAGTTATTTTACTCATCTATAAAACTTTTTCGTCTTAAGTTTCATGATAAGTAAAATAAGCTAAATTAAAAATATTTTTAGGCTTTCTTTGGGCTGGACGTTGGATTTTGCTTGCGATTTCATTTGACTTGTTAAAGTAACGTTACGATTTGAAACTCCACAGGAGCTTGGGGGGGGGGGACAAGGTGTCCTAAGGAAAGGTCTCGGCTTTGGAGCCCCAGGGTTCCAGGTTCGAAACCAGATTCCATCAAAAATCCGCTTTGTATGTGGGTGCAGAGCCGTCCATCGAGGGTCAAGCGTCCTTCCGTTGGTGTGGTGGGGAAGTTTGGAGAGCTATGCCGGCTCAGGTATCGTTCTCATCATCTGACCACGGTTCAAATTAGTGAGGTTCGACTCAAAATAGACTTCACGTTTTTTCAAAACGGCAGACATTAATATAACTAGACTAAGCTTGGTACTGACCTCGTATGTTTGAACCACAGTAGCATTACGAGGATGACACCTGAGTCAGCCCACGACGGCAGAATTAATGTGGTCTAGGCCCACATACACGGTGGATCTTAGATGGAATCCGGTCTCAAACCTCGATCCAGAAGTCAAGACTCTAACCCCAAGCCTCAACATCCTAGGATTTCTCTGAAAATATTAACTTAACTCATTCACTGCGTAGTCGGTCCTTCGACCAAGACGTAGTTTCTCCTACCATGCTCGCTCTGTGCTGGGACCGCCACTTTAGGTTTGAAGAGGGCACCACTGTCCCCGATCTAACTTACGATTGGTTCACCGAAGAAGAACGCGATTGTGCTTATTTCACTCAGTATGAAATAAGCTTTCGAACCGTCCAGTGTGTTTTGGAAATTGGTGCATTTGTGCAAAAGCAGCGTTTTGTTTTGTGATTTTTTATTAAGCCGGCAATTTATCTGTACTCCATTTCATTCCATTTGTCCGAAGACTGTTTTTCTCCCCCACCCATTCAAGTCGAAAAATCTGGCTCGTCATTCACTTGAGGCTCCAAAGTACGCTATCACTAGACCTTCGATCCCCCTATTCCTCCCCCCACTCGGCGGATTTCCGATTTTCTAGCCTCGTCGCGAGGTCTCAGTCTAGGCAGATTCTTTGATGTGCCACCTACCCTCGCATCGGGGTCTCAAATTGGAACCAGCGCATGAAGTGTTGGGTTTTGAGTTCGTTGGAATTCCATCGGTTCGGATCATTTGTTCTAAATTCCATAGGTTTTCGACCTTGACGATTGCTTTTTCCTTCCCGTGTGATTAGAAGTGAATGGCCTGCTTTATAGTAGTATTCTCGGTTAATTA
Organism: Araneus ventricosus; assembly: GCA_013235015.1. Classification (NCBI taxonomy): domain Eukaryota; kingdom Metazoa; phylum Arthropoda; class Arachnida; order Araneae; family Araneidae; genus Araneus; species Araneus ventricosus. The sequence goes on along the minus strand of BGPR01014150.1, from coordinate 29,081 downwards.
TTTTTATATTAATAATAAGTCAATAGAAAATTAGACAAAGTATTTCCAGTGAATTGTGTAAAAGACGGCATTGTGCGTTGCAGGACTACCCGTTCAAGTTTCACCAGGTCCTGCTAGTGAAACTTGCAGTATGCTTGACGTGTATTTTAAGCTCTTAAAATGATTTTGAAAAATATTTACTTTCTATTTCTACTCTTCTTTGGCAAAAATAAAGCTAAAAAAAGGGAAACACACATAAAAAAAAGATTGCGCATGTCTAGGCTAATGTTGAAAAGAGGGTCCGCAGTAAAACCTCTCAGAAATGAATGGTTTTTGGGACCATTGCCATCTCTTTCATTAAAATATCTGTCATCACAGCTTTCTGAAACTTTGTTTCTACTCTACGATATCTACTTTCCATGATAATAAGAAACTATAGCTATTATAATTACTGCCAGCACAATCATTACAAAGCCGGAAGTAGACATGTCGAAACCGGAAGTTATCGCCTGTTAAAATTGTTTGATACTTCGACAAGCTGTAGTAACTAAAAGAGCTTTAAGTGCCCTAATCAACACCAAAGAGGCTTAAATATTTACAAATATGTCCCGTTTGTATCAATAATTATTTTCTGAACACAATTAAAGATATAGAAATGAGAGAGAATAAATTATAAAGAATAGAATTTTACAATAATCATAATAATAAAAATTGTGAAAAATATAATGAACTTAGATTTTCCGAATATTTCAAAATTATTTTTCATCATCTTATTTAAATAAAGTTATTACAGGATATTTCTTGACCCGATCGTGAATCTACATAAATAAAAGTTTCCAGTCGGACCCGATACAAGCAAATAGGAATTACGTCCGAAAATGGCAGTTGCTTGAAAAGTTTGATTAAATTTATTAAATAGTATAAATAAGAATGTTCTATGCACGAGTAATTTTTCTTAAAAATACATGATGTTCACCGATGAGTACAAAGAAAAATAAATTTAATTAAAAACTGTTTTCAAAAACACACTTTTATTAATGTACTAAAAAGCTTTTTCTTATTTTTTTTTCTTTTTTTTGCAATCTATTGTTTCTCAGACTCACTGCTAGGGGGCGTCACTGGTACAGAATCAAAATTTAATTAATTTACGATTAACTGATAATTAAGTTTTGAAAATATGAAAATAGTTTATTATCACTACGAATACACGAGTGCACTAAATTTCAAATTTTCTGGCACATAAGGAAGCGTGCCAAAAATCATTTACCAAATTCCTTCTTTAAAAGCGTGAAACAAGTCAAATTAAATAAAAGTGTAAAAAAAAAAAACTATTCAAAAGGGGAAAATAATTTCTGCTTTCACTGCAACAAAGACAACAAAAATACGTTTCCGAGAAAAATGTATAGCTTTTCTGTATAAAAATATTTAACTTAATTATGAAATAAGTGCTAACCTTACAACTGTGCATTCTGCTATTTATGCTGGGTGGAAGTTAGGCTATTTTCTACTAGATCCAACAATTTCCATGAGGTAGTGTGTATGCCTTTTACTATTGTAACGTTGAATTGCTTTATGGTATCATAGCACAGAATATAAATAACAATTCGCTTCGTTTCAAAAGTACTTGGATCTATAGATGGACGTTGCAATCTCAATAGAGATTTAAAAATAAAAATTCTGCATTTGGAGGGGTAATTTAAGAAGATTAGTAAAATAATAGCAGTAGATTATTTTAGAAATGAGTTTAAAAAAAACCTATAGTGTCTTACTTTTTTATTTACTTCGTTTATTTTTCTAATTACAAGAATTTGTCTAATGCACGCACTGTAATATGAAAATCATCAGAAGCTTGCCACGGTAACACTTCAGAAGTGAAAAAAGGTTTATCAATCCCCCCTCCCCCCAAAAAAGAAATTAAAATGTAAAAATACTTACTTTTTTAATTTTCTTAAAATCAAACAGAAAATGATCATAATTGTTCTTTCGAACTGATATTATGTACTGTCTTAATTGGTAAGATACCAAAGGTATTATCGTGTCTTTTCAAGCTTAAAAAAATATATATAGGAGAATTGAACCTCTTGTTCGAAACATAATAATGCTTTATTCGTCTGTCTTTAAATTATTTTTAAAAATAAAGTTTAATTGTAGCAACGATAACGTGTACACAAAAAATGTTTTGATTTCGTCGCAATGCGCATGGTTGTAAAGGCAATAACTAAAACAATGAAACATATTACTGTAAAATATACAAGCTGATAACCTGGCGTTGCTCGGGATCCATATTTTTTCATATGCCCGCCTCCGTTATTTTCAATAAATATTGCCACTAACTTTCTACAACAAACGTAAATATTCTTTCAAATCTAGTCTTTTTATTACCTAATAACCGCACTAGCAGTGCGCGCACGGCGTTGCCCATGGAATCAGAAATTCAACAAAATGAAAAAAAAAAAACCCTCCCACAATGACATGAAAAAGTTCTGAATACATTATTGATTTTCCCGCTTATTTTTTTCCGCGATAATGACATTTCAACTGTACAAAAACCATACACAGTACGTTAATCCGAAACAATTTTAAAAAATTGTAACGTGAAAATGATTATTATACTGCAAGTAAAATATGCGAGACTTAATCCCGTTAAGACTCTGCCGAACGCACGACGTTGACCGTGGAATTAGGACTTCAACAAAATGAAAAAACGCCAGCAATGACATGAAAAGGTTTTGAAAACAAAAGATACACATTATTGATTTTCCTGCTTATTTTTTTTTCGAGCTACAGTACAGAATACGTTAATCCAAAACAATATTACAAAATTGGAACGTGAAAATGATTATTATACAGCAAGCAAAATATAAAATCTAATCCGAAAATAATAATCGAAGTAATTCATTCAATTGAAGGTCATGACGTATCCAGCGCTGTGCACCGTCAGCCAATCAAAATTCCCAGCGACGTTCCGAAGAAGTGCCGCGTGAGGAAACTCGCTAGAGGAAAAATATCTTTCAACTGGCCAGGGAAAAATTAATTAAAAAAACGTGAAAAGATATTTTAACCGTTCTTGTTTTAAATCATACAGAACCGTTGCAGTTATAAGCTGAAAAAAATTGAAAATAATAGTGTTATTAGAACGTTGGATGCAGCAAATTTAAAAACGAAAATAAAATTTAGATGGCGAAACTTACTATCTTTTAAAAATTTCTCAAAATTCAGTAAATTACGTTTGAAGCTCAAAACAAATTTCATTAGAAAGAAAATTGTTTGTTCTATCCAATGGTGCATGGATTGTTTTTCAACTATCATTAGAAAAGATACTACAGCCGCAAACGTGCCGAAAATGACCCAAAACAACACAAAACATTAAATAAAAAATTTTCTACATTAAATTTTAAAATTCCGGCTTCGAGGTGCATTGACTCACCATTACGTCTACCTGTGTGTCAAATTTCATTGCTGTAAGTGCGATGGATTCGTCTGGACATCGCGCGCACATACGCACACACACAAACATTGCTTTTTATAACTATAGATGGTTTGAAGGAAGACGTGAGAAGATTGGAAAAATAAGATTGTATATGTACAGAATTAACTCCACGTTGCTGAAAGTATAAAAAAAGCAAATCGATCAAACAATCGAGAGTGTATGACGTCACCGATGCGAAAGCATACTGGGAAGGCAACATGCGACCTTGAAAAAGAAGAACGGAAGAACGTAGAAAGAACGGATTCATCGAGCGAAAATCTTTTAATAGTTCAGGAAAAAATGAATTAAAATTCAACGAAAAAAAGATCGTTATTGTTTTAAATCGGAGAGAAATGTTCCAGTTATTACCTAAAAAAATTTGAAAAAAATTAGGATGCAGGAAATTTAAATTCAAGAGTGAAATTGTTTCGGGAAAACTGACTATTTTTTAAAAATTTGCTAAAACTTAGAAAGATTACGCTGACGCTTCAAATTACTTTTTTTTATTAGAACGGGGAAATTTTGCACTTTACAATGACATAAAAATTACGGTCCTAAGATGAGAATAAATGGAGTGCGAAAATAGGCAGAAAAACGCCCGAATTCACCGCTTAAAATTAAATAAATAAAAACCTAATTCGAATTTTAAAATACTTTTTACGGCATTAGATCCCTCTTGTACCTATCCATCACTGTGCCACATTTAGTCGCCGTAAGTCCAACGGTGTGGGCGTGTATGAAAAACAGATAAAAACAAACATACATACTTTCCTCTTTTATATCTATAGATTTAAAAATATTTTTTAAAATTAGGAAATAATTGTGCAGAAATAAATTTTATGTCATTGAAACTCTAATTTTATAAATTTTAAAATTGTGTAAAAACGGTTTTTGTGCAATAATTGCTCTGAAGTTATTGAGGAAAAAAGTTAAAATTTCGATTGATTTTTCATTAATTAAAAATTTAATTAAAATTTTAAATTACCTTTTCTTAGAGATCACCTACTACCTAAGATATAACAAATTTAGTAGCTTTTATCCCAATGGTCTGTCCTGTAGAACATTTTAAAAGATTTTTCAAATTTTTAATTAATTAAAAATTAATTGAAATTTTAATCTTTTCCTCAACAACTTCGGAACGTATTATATCACATTTTTACACCATTTTAAAATTTAAAAAAGTTAGTTTCTCTGTGGTATCCATTTTATTTCTGTGCAATCTTTTAGCCTATTTTAATAAAATTTTATAAACATTTTTAAACACAATTTGTAACTGGTTTCTATGGAATTCAAACCAATATCATTACTTCATCAAGTCTCTCAACTACGTGTTTTTATCACTGATAACTTTTTGATGAAATATCTATACTTTCTATAGATATTAACCTCAAAGCAGAATTGTTACTTTCGTTTTTATTAACATAATGTTTTTAGGCTGGCATTCGTTCTATAAATTGCACGATGTAAAATTCGTTTCGCACATAATGCAACGGCTGATGCAATCAGAACAGATGAAGACAAGACAGACGAACTAGTCCTAGAAAGTATCACGCTATGATATTTCGGACTTGGGATCAAAATTTCCTTTGGTTTTTATGACTGTAAATGTAGCTCAAGAATTCAGAATTAAGCAACTTAATGAACAAAACCCAAAACTTTCCCAGACTTTATCAACTTATTCAAGAAGAAAAGATGATCCTTCATTCAAAGGTTATAAACTTCGTGTAGGACCATTAGGTAGTTTTATGAGTCACGGCATGCACTAGTTTTTTATTTTTATAAAACTGGATATCAGAGAAAGGGGAGTGGAAGGAGCAGTTTTCTTCGAAGGGTATTCTTTTTTCAGACACAGCCCAGTAAACTTTCTCTTTAGCGTTAGCAACAAGAAGGATATTTAAATGCATTGTAAGCCATAAATTCGGTTGATGCTTCTCGCTGTATTCGTTGATGTTGATCGTGATTTCGTAGATGCTTGCATATCTCTCTATTCTCATTTTTAAAGTTTCCTTTAAAAAGGAGTGCAGTCGAATCTAGGTTCATGAGCTTAATTCTCTTCTGGAAGTCGTTCATAAATGGAATCTTTAAACTCTTCCTTATTGGAGTTGATGTAAACTGGACTATTACATTCCAGGACCCTAAGTAATTGCTTAATCTCTACTAATAATAAAGGAGAATGTCTGTGTATGTGTGTGGGCGCTCTACAGGTCAGACCGCCTGATCTAAAGCTACGAAATTTGGCACAAACTTACTTTGGAGGGTGGGAATGTGCAGCTCGGCGCCCTTTTTTTGATATTTAAATTTTGGCGTTTGTTTTTAATAATTTTATAAAATATTACAGCACAAAAATCATTTTTACACCATCTGAAAGCGCACAAAATTACCTTTTCAATGATATCAATTAAGTTGACGTACAATTTTTCTTTAATTTTAATGGATTTTTAAAAATAATTTTTGGCATAATTTACAAGACTTTTCATCGTTGAACATAATTCAAACCGTTTTAATTGTTTAAACAAATATTTATTTACGTATTTCTCTTCCATTGTTGAAAGCTAAAGTAATGATATGTTAATGATATAATTTGATATCAGTTAATGATATGTTTTAATCAGCAAATTTTGATCCATTTAGCATGCTGCTGAACGTAAAATGTGCCGCGACATTTTAAAGTTAAAATCAAATGCGTATTTTGAAAGAGGATTAAGAGAGTGAAGTTGATGCCGACAACGGGCAATTGTATGCTACATGACACAGACAGTTACTCGATTCCATTAGGGGCGTTCATGCAGACAACGAACAGAATAGGTGCAAGGCTACTGAAAGAACATGCGTTAAGTGTCTATCAAAATTTGAAATACTAAATTACTTTGTTAAGGGAATTTATACATAAGAGATTCAGTTGAAATTATATTCCCCACGAACAAACTGGTCGCCGCAGGTGGCTACTAGTAAAATAATTGATAACCTTAACACTATCGAGCCAGATATAGACAGAAGCATTTACAACATTTGTATGGAGAGAAATGGATTCATGTGCATGCGATACACGTCAAATGCGCCGTATTAATTGAATTCTTGATTTAATTGCGCATCTTTCAGGAGAAAAAAAAGGAAGTAACGCCACAAGAGAGAATCAGATAACGTATAATTAGATGACATCATCAGTTACGTTTGTCATGTGATTGCAACTTTTCATGAGTTGATAGGTTTGATGATGTAAGTTGAATGTTATTGCTATCTCTGCATCAATTCATAATAGCAAGTGCATGTTATTAGAGCAGAGCAATGATAGCAAGTGCATGTATTGCTATCACTACTGTAAAGCGGTTCTATTAATCAAAATTTTCTCTAATTAACAGCACGCACACACATACACACTTATTTTCTTCTGCTTATGTAACCGAAGTGTGGAATAAAAAAGTTAAAATAGTTGGTAATATAGTGAAGAAAAGAGACGAACAGAAAATAGTGCGAAGGCCAGAAAGTTCTGCAATACTTTAGCAAAACTCCCATTATCAAATGAAAGGACATTTTATGCCGTTACATACGTTAAACGTATTACTTGGACAATATTCCTAAGCATCCATCACAATATGCAAATATTTTTGATGTTTTATTATATATTTAATTTAACACTATCTTATGCTGCTGCGTGACAGGAAGGAGAATTTAATGGAGATTCGAACCTCTAGTCTATAAATTGCTTGCTTTGTTTATTTTTAAATTTTTATGTGCGCAATTATTGAGCTACTGCCGTTGCTTTTCTTAGTTACAGAATTGTTTTCCTGCATGTCTGATTTTGCCGCCCTTTTCGAAGAGACGCCCGGGGCGGACCACCCCCTTTAACTACGCCACTGCGATAACGTGTTCACAAAAAATACATATTATATGTCGCAATATGCACGTGTATAAGCACAGCAACCAAAACAATAAAAAGTAAAAAGTAGGTATACTTAAAAATATTTTGAAAAGATTATTAAAATTAGAGAAAAAAGTGCAGAAATAAAATTGGCGTTAGTGAGAAGCTAATTGTTTGAATTTTAAAGTGGTGTAACAATGATTTTTTTAAAATAATATGCTCAGAAGTTATTGAGGATAAACCGTAACATTTCTATTAGTTTTTAATTAGAAAACTAATTTAAATTTGAGAAATTCTTTCTCAGTGAGCACTTACTACCCAAGAAGTAACTATGTGCCAACTGTGGTAATTCTACGGTCTGTTTAATGGTCACTTTGCATCACAAATGTCGCTATTTACAGATAGTATACAGCGTATAAACATTGTCACGATAAAATCTATACATTTGGTGTGATTCCAAAAATCATCCGTTTCGTTATTCGACTCTATATTTCTGCATTAGTCGCCATTCTCTTGAAATTTGAGAATATGAAAACCGGTGGGTGAACTCTGCAAGTGAACCGTTTGAAAATTCTTAGAATTAAAAGTCTTTTAAAAGTAAAGAGAAATCCCCGCCAATTTCTGCGGAAAGGAACAGAAATCAACCAGAAAGTGTAACGAAAGAAAGCAGAAACGGAAATTAACAGGAAGAAGACAGATTGATACGTCTAAACTGTAACTCTTTCTTTCATCAACAATTCAATCCATGCTCAACGTTTCCAGCTTCTCCACATCTGACTGAATGGAAAACCCAATTGCTTAAATCTTTTCTTAAATGCCCACAAACCATAGCAATCGGATACTCTAGCTTTTTTCAGAATATCCTGTGCCGGAAAAAGAAAGATTGGCACACCACCCATTCATCAAGCATTGAATAATGGTGCAAAATGATTCAATTTGCGCCAAAGTCTGTCGCCACAGCGTACGTGAGGTCTGGCATAATGGGAGACTCTTTTCCCTCTCTTGGCGGCATACAGGACACCGGAAGATCAATCTCCGATGACACTTTACGAGGAAAACTCTGACTGCAATTTTTTTTTGCCGCTCTCGTTCGTCAACTTTTTGTTTATGTGAAGTTTATATCGTTCTAGAAAAAAATGGAAGAAGTGCAAAATAGGTTTTGAAGAAACACATTCGGAGTAAATTGGCTATTAATGTTGTGGAAGTGTCTTACCGAGGGAGTAATGGTTGTCTTTTGTTGTAGCAAATGGGTTGCATAAAGAAAGTTGATGAACTCTACACGTTAGCCGACGCAGAGCTATAAATCTATTTGATTGGTGGACAAAGGGCATTTGGTTAGAGAACGAATATAATGAAATTAATTTTTGTCACGAAACCAGAATGAAATGGTAGCGCAGTTTACAATTTAAAACACAAGACAACGGTTGCCAAAAAGATGCTTTACATAGGATAGGACATTGCACAACGGTTTACATATGTCCAATAATCAGTCAGGTGCTCAGCTGTCAGATAAGGAACCAAATATTTTCACCGCATTAAACGACATTCCTGCTACTATGTTCTTTTTTAATGTCAGAAATGCAGTGGTGTAGTGTTGGGGGAGAGGCTCCATGGAGTCAAAACGCTAGTGCTTTTGAAAGTCAAGTTTGGCGACAAGGTGCGAAACAGTAGTATCATACCTCGAGGGGAACATGGGGAGGAATCATACTATCACTGGGCACCACAAATTTCTTTACGCCACTGTAGAAATGATGCGAGGAATCACATTTTTCTTGCAATATTTTCCAAAAAAATGTGATTCCCCGTCTGACAGCTTACTTTTGAAAGGAGACGGCGCTTTCAATATTAAGCACACCACTCATGTCTAATCTTGTGTAATGGATTATTACACCAACTGCAGAACCATCTTGTGACTTAAATTACAATAAATTCTGCTTTCGTGTAAAAAATACTGATTCATATTCACATCTTCAGTGCAAACGGCATACTTCTGTCTTCATTCGTTTGAGAAGTCCCGATTTTTAAATTTGCTCCGATCTTTTTGAATCATCTTGTATGAAATGTCTTCAAGTAATATTGATTTCAAAGACGGCAAAACATATAAATTATAAAAAAATAAGAAATTTGTACTTTTTCATAGGATATTTCTAATCGAGCTCCGTGTTGCCACCCTGCAAGAACAATTTCTCTACTGCTATCGTGGAGACACAGGTCTGTCAAGTACAGTCCAACTTCTTGCATCTCTTGGAGATTGCTGAGTCTGCAAGAAAATAAATATCATGTTACAAATTTTCAGATAAAAGAATTCAGTGCAACAAGTTGCTGTTTTAAGCAAAGAGTTAAGTCCCTTACAAAAACAATATTCGAAGAGTTATTTGCTAGTACTGAATATCCAAACGGGAACTGAATGCCACTCATATTTAAATAAAAAAGATTTTTTAATATTCATTATTACGGTATAGGTTTTGAAACCGGATATGTTAAATAAACATTCCTCTTTGAAATTATTTAAGGACTATTTTGGGACCTTAATCAGATGACGAGGTTTACACCTGTACTCTGTCACCCCACTTTCCAAACTCTTACGCCACGCCAATGCGAGTATAGTTTGTGAGTGAAATAAAGCAACGCACAGGCACAGAATATGCATTTTGTAATAGTACCTTATTATTTAAACGGTTAATCGCCATGCCCGTCTCTCATACGGGTAGCCAATTCGAACAAATTTTGTCGCCTCCGTATATCACACGGTCTACGCTTTTGCGATAAAAAGACATGGGAATTCCAATTTTAATCGTGCCCGTATAATTTTTATTTATACACCTGCTTCGTAGAAGGCAGCTCAATGCTTGTAATTTGATTATTTAGCAATTATAATATGTAGATTTAGAATATTTCTTCTGTTAGAACATGTTTTGAAATGATTCAATTTCAGTGCTCATCTTTTTCCGCTTTTAATTTTTGCAAAATGAGCTAATTTTCGTAAATGAGTCTGTCCAAAAATTGCATATATTTCTTAAATGCCTGCATTGAAACTTTTCCGTCTAGCTTGGACGTGCGAGGAAAGGCAAATATAAGGTAAAATAAGATAAGCTATGAACAATTTTATATCTTTAAAAAACCGTTAAATATAAAGAAAAATATAGTGTTCTTTATATTAATCGATCTAGAATTTTATAAACATCAGAAAATATCAATAAAAATTAGATGATTTTTTAACAAATTTTGTCAGAATTGTGCGATGAGTAAGGAGTTAAAGTTTATTGGCTTATTAATGCCATCTCTGTTTTATTGATAACCTGATTTCGCTGATCCAATATTATTAAATTTAAAAATCAACAGTTATCGTTTAAAATAATAAAATTAGAATGACTTCCCGATTTACTCGTTTAATTAGTTAAAATATTAAGATAATTTTGAACCATTTAGTTGTTTTCTAATAACGAAATGGTTTACGGGCAGCATTTGACGCGGTTAAACAAATGGGTTAACCTAGGAATAGAATGACCAGGTTTCTTGAATTTCAACCCTGGACGCCCTGGATATTGGGAGAAAGGGGTCATGGAGTAAAGGCAAAAGTCAAAAGCCAAGATTATCCCAATTAATTCAAGGTGACTGGTTACTTTACTCTACTAATGCATTACGAACCAGCAAATCCAGAGAAGTTATTATGCTGAACTTCAGCTCTTCACTAAAATAGGTTCTAAATACAGTAAAATCTGAAAAGGAAATTTCTTCAGAAATTAGCATTCTAAAATTAAGTCTAGGTGATCGGTTTTTATTTCATAATTTTCTCAATATTTACTACTCTATTCTTCATTCTAATATTCACTCTCAATATTTCTCACTCTATTCAATCTGGGAACATGGAATATTTCATTCGCAACAAAAACAAATCCAAAATATTTTTTAAGCTGGAAGAAACAGTCAAAAATTGTTTTGTCCCTGCTAATTCGAAGCATCTTGTTCTCTCTCGACCTATGAAGTATATAGTAGCATAGTATAGTGAAGAAAACTGAGTACGTATTTTGCAACTTTTTCCTTTGACCGAATGGTCCTAAGATTTGATACAGATCTGAAATTTTTTTTCCAATTTCATATTCGCAATTTCATTTATCTAGTTAGCTGCGGTTTCTGAGATATCACCCTCACATATACGAATAGACAGACCGACAGGTAGTCAACCATTATACGTTTTTGGTCCAAAATTTAATATACATGTATGATTCTAGTGACAAAATCAGATGCTTAGTTTCATTCATTTTGATCTTTGTTTTTTAACGTAGGACTACGTTCCTCCCATTGGGGTTTCAGGAAGGAAATTGATTCACACGCCAAAACGCCACAAAACTTGGTATGGAAGATCCTCTATATCTCGGTAACTACATATGTTAAAAACATAACTAATGCCTTATTTTAGAGATAAAGGGTAACAACAGAAGTTACAAAAAAACTTACTTAAACTTAAAAACTTACGAGAAACTTCGATAAACAAAAGAGTCAAGCGAGTAAAGTAGTCCTACGCCTTTAACATCAGCAGCTGTTTGAAAAGACACCTTCCCGTCATTCTTTTTTGAGTTCTCGTCTTCACATGCAGACGGACAGATTTCCCTTTAACACATTTCTTTCAAAATTGGATGCAGGCCTACAACTATAATGTAAAGGCCACATTCCAAATTTCATTGGCCCTACTATTTCCGTTTTTTAGTTATCGGGCTTAAACACTGACAAACATAATTCTGAAAACGGATTTTATAATTCGGGAAGATTCGTGGACATTCATCAAAATCTGAATGTCGAATTTTTCGATGAATATAATACTTTTTCTTTGCATGCTTTGTATAAGGGAAATTAATAAAAGAAATCATTTACTGGGCAGACAGTACCTGTCTACATAATGTTATTGTTTTTGAATTTCTACACAACTCAGAAGGTTTGTAAACAACCTCTCGTTTTATTACTCACAAGCAAACCCAAAACACCCATTTTCTATAAATACCCAGCCCCGTCTTTTTTATCAGCCTCCCATCCTCCCCTACATCCAATAATCGACCGGCCTTCAGTAGAGAATGCAAGGGATGCATAAAAACAAAGCGAGACGGGAGCTTGATTAAACAGGGTGTTCCCGCACCAAAAACTGCAAATACAGGCAGCTCAACCAATAAGGAGGGATGCCCGAAGCCATGTCGAAGCTGACCGCTTTATGAATTCGCTGATAAATGGACTCCCTCGGACACCAATATTGGACTGGTCAGTAAACACTCATTAGTCGTAATCCCGGGAGAATGTTCTGCGTCTTTGATCTTGTGTTTTATCAATGGGAGCGGTGGCAAGAAAAACAGGATGGTAGGAGTAGAGGCGTTGGTTATAAAGCTTCTGAGTTAAAATATCCAAGTTTTAAAATTAAAGACATCAAAAAAATTAAAAAACCATTTATACAATTAAGTGTTAATTTCTGGTTTAATTTCTCGTGGTTTTCTAATTGTCACATGATTTTAATATTTTGTCTATTGGAAAAATACAGAGTTATTCAGAAATCCAGAGCAAATTTTAAAAATTAATAATTTGCAAACGAAACAGAAAGATACCATTTGCACAAAAAGAATGGAAATGAAATTGGATTTTTTTCGTCATCAAACCATTATTTATTAACCCTTTGAGCGGTTAGCTATTTTGATGCAGTAGCTTTAAAGTCTTAAAAATTGGCTTTAAAGTAATGGGATCTTTATTGTGTTTAATCGAGTCTCTGGACTCTTAAGAATATTTTATCTATGGTAGTTTAACAAATTATACACAAGAACATGAATCATCTGCTTTTGAACTCAATATGAGGAACGAAAAAAAAAACGTGTGAAAAGCTTAGAGGGTTAATAGTATAGATAAAAATTCAAACCACCAAATGACTGCATAGTTGATGGAGTGGATACATAGGATAAGACACTTAGAGGAGGAACGAGTTGAAAAATAATCAGTTAATCGTCCTCTGTTCAGGAACTGTCAAACTAGGAATCGCATTTTTAGCAGAATTAAGTACAGAATCTGATTATATGATAGAGCATAAACAACAGAGGTGATGCTTAATATTGTGAAAAGGTGTGTTTCCTCATCTGACAGCTAAGCTCTTGAATGGAGGAAGACACATTGAGCATCTGTAAGTCGTTACTCCACTCAGTGTCTTATCTCATGTAACGTGCCACTCCACCAACTGAAGAAACATCTGGTGGTTTAAATTGTAAAGCATGCAGCCAATAAGTTCTGTTTTCTTGACTAAAACATTCCTATTTCAGCAAACAGAATCTTTTCATCTTTATTCGTTTGAAAATCATTGGTTTTTAAAATTCATCCGGACTTTTGAATTACCCTGCATATATTGGAAATTTAATAGTTTAAGAGAAATGGGCAGGATAATACTTGATCTTGAAACTAATAAAAAAAAGTCCGGTAAGCATTTTATGCTCTTTATATCAGTAAGCACACTTACAGAGGAACGCAGAGGTAGATGATGGCGTCCCATTCCTCTATGAGTCGCATTTGTCCTTTTAGAAGCAAATTTCGTGTCGAAGCACTGTTTCTACGATCACAGATAGGATGCTTGGTGAAATGAGAGTTGAGGCATTCTAACTCCACAACAACTTTCTGCAGAATGTAAATCTAAAAATAAATAAAATGAATCTAGATATAAACAATGAATAGGATTTGATCTAAAATGTATAAAGATTTATCACTAAACTTTTGTTATTGTTGCTAAATATGGAACTTCGAGTAATTCACGATTTCCACTATTTAATATCAATTATTATTAACTTAAATATGGTAACATGAGAAACAAAGACAAATTATTAACTATATTTAAACTCCCAACTGATTTTAAAATATCAACGAACATATAACACAAAAAAGTTCTTCTACAGAGTAATTCTATGCTCTAATTGCTTGATCCAGCCTTTAAAGATGTATAGTGTTTTGATACCATTTGAATTTTAGTCCTTTACGGATAAATGTTTGTTATGCACTGCTGAAACATTTTAATAATTTGTGTCCATAGAGAATATCCATGAAAACATAAAGCAGAAAGTTCACCAGTGGTTAATACTTCAACCTAATGGCTTAAACAAGCCTTTAGATGAGAGAATGCCATTTTTGATACCATTTTAATATCAGTCCTTTACGTCTATTCTGAGCCGCTGAAACATTTTAAACATTTTGAAACAGGTTTGCACTAAAGCTCATATAACAAAAATTAATTTTGACTTGCAGTGCTGAGGCTTTTTTAAACTAAATAGGTCAGTATTTAAATACGGGGCATTCTACAAAGCCGTTGTAATTCTTGCATTGATAATTATGCACGTAACTCAAAAAGCTAAGTCTATGCATATCAATTTATTTTCATTTTTTAACTTAAAAGCAAAAGTATTAATTAAAAATAATTCACAACACCCTTATTGCTCAGATTTAGATTATAAACTTTAACTTTGCTCTCTGCTAAGGTAAATCGGAATTTTTTTCTCGAGTTTCTTGTATACTTCAGCAGATAGAATGTTACTTTTAACGTTTGGTTTGCAGAGAATATTACTTTTAAGGTTGATTAAGAATGATTTTGTTTATGTTTCATGCAATCACGATTGGTATCAACTCGATTGGCATCAACAAAAATCCTCTAAAAGTATCCAAATTTCCATTGACGATTTTTCACTAATGTTTTTTTTAAAATTTATTTCGTAATTCTGATGTTTCCCGGTGATAACTTAGGAAACTGTAAATACATAAATAAAATGAGTTTAATGTCATTTTAATATTAAAAAATATAATTATTCAACAATGCCGGATTAAATGGTTTGATAATTTTTCCGCTGATTCCTACGATTAAAATAATATATAGTTTTAAAATTGCAGGTTCGAGACAGATACACAGTTATAATTACAAAAATGGTTGTTCAGAACTCAGGAAATTCTAAATGCCTCTAAAAATTCATCAAAATATCGAGGTTGAATTCTTTTGACTATCACAACACTTTATGAATATTTCGTATAGGAGAAACTTAGAAATCAAAGATTTTGATAATTTGTTGCAAAATGCGACAGATTATGATAAAATAATAAACATTTTTATAGTTTATCTATTTGTGATTCTTCAAGTTAGCAATAAGGGTTTTAGAAAATCTTCTGTAAATTGTTTTATATATATATTAACATTTTCTTCACTCTTAAAATCTCTAAAACATGCTTTTATATTTTAATTTATACATCTTTGAGCTCTTTGAATTCATTAATTTCGAATTTATTTGTTCGTTAACAATACATTCTTTTTAGGTTGCCCCCCCCACAAAAAAACAGTGCAAAATGTGGCATGAAAATTTTAAATATCAAAGATGCTTTTTAAATCTAATGAACAAAATTGAAACAAGCATTTCCATTGCTATTCATAGAATGTGAATGAATCCATACGAAGGCATTGGAATGTTTTTTTTTTTGTTTTTCCGACTTCGAAGCGATGGGACCTTGAAATATCAAATTTCTATCTATGGTTCATATGATCCGACTGTAAACAAAACGAAGCGCACTTCGTTCGAGGGATTCCGAGAAATTCCGACAGCTCATTAAATGCCAAACGATTTCTCTTCTTTTTGAGAGTAGACAAATAGTTTATTTCTCTTTTTTTCTGAATAGGTTTGATTCTTAAATAATCAATCTTAATATGAATAAAAGTCAATGTGGCTATGTTTCATATCTCCTCCTAAACCAATGGACTGTTTTCAACCAAATTTTGCACACTTATTATTCAAGGGGAAGACACTTATGAACTTCTCAAAGTCCAAAAGTTAATTAAACAGACAGGTAATTAGAAATTAACCGAAACCGTTTTTCCGCCGTAACTTCGGAACAAATTATGTCCTAAAAATATTTTTATACCATCTTATAGTGCAAAATTTTACCTTTTCAATGATACCAATTTTATATCTGTGATATTTTTCCTTCAATTTTTATTAATTTTTTAAAGTTTAATAATTGTTAATTACGTGCAGGAAATTTTGAAATAAAGCAAATTTATAGCTATTCCGTTGCTATGCAATGGTTAGACTTTGAACTAATTTATCTTCATTTCTGAAATTTTTGCTTATTTTTATAAATATATTTTATATAAGAAGAGAGTCAGTCAACTGACAACTTTTAAGATTTTGGCATTTTCCGTGATATTTTTCGGAAATATGTATTATGTCCCAAAAACTATTTTTACAGATAATAAGAGTTTAAAAAATTAGCTTTTCATGACACAAGTTTCATTTCCGTTCAATTCGTTGCCCTCATTTTAATAATTTTTCAAAAATTAAATTGCGTATAAAATTTACAACTTATAACACTTTTTTTTTATTGGTGAAGAACAAGAATACATACTAACTGTTGCTAGATCATATTGGAAGAATTTTGGATGAAGACAAATTTTATTATTTTTTTATTCATATTTATTCTAACGCTTTTTCTCAATAAAAAATTTCCTATGTAATTGTCCCAAAGCATCCGTTAAAATCTTTCTTATACTGCAAGATTTATGAACAAAATTTGAAGTACCTATGCAATAAATACTAATAACTTATGGAGAAAATTAGCTATCGGCTGTTTTTAAAAATCGTCTGGTTCAACTGATATTCTCATTTTAATTAAAAAAAACATTTCAGACGACAGAAGAATTTTGGGTATTGTAATTTCCTACACAAAAGTAGTTTTTTACCTCAAAAATATTAGACATGAAAGTATTTTAATCCCAAGCAACTGCGGGCATAACAACTACTGATAAAATAAACGGAAAAAATGAATTTTGATTCGCATCTGCTTGAATCTTTAACAGGCTTAACTGAAATTCGCTGTTTTCTTGAAACTGAATAGGATCAATTCATGTGACGTCACAGTCACATAACAAATGTAAGGTGATCAACCGTCCTCCTCTAGGCAGGACAGTCCTTCTTTTGTAAGTTCTGCCCTGCCTCGAAAAGTGTCCTCCTAAATGTCCTCTTTTTCGATATTTATAGATTAATCTATAAATCTCCGTATTCGATCGATGCTTTTTTCAATTACTAATGATTTTTGGACAAGTGAGAAATCGAGATTGCAAGCATTAGCAGTAAAATTCATTACGAATGATATTTCTTGTTCAGATATTTTAATATATTGTTATTGCATTGACAAAAAATATTCATTCAGTGGAAAAGTGCTAATTTAAATAATAATTAATAGGCATGTAAGCATAATTACAAAATTAAATGCTACAAAATTTTTATTATGTATTTGTCATATTGTAGCGTATTCTGTATTATTGCTTTAATGAATAAAATGTTTCTTTTATTTAGGATATTATTTTTTTCTTCAATATATTTGTGTCCTTCTTTTCAAAGTAAAAAAGTTGATCATCTTAAACAAATGTAACTGCACAGTTCATTTCAGCATGTAACGAAATGTAAAGTGTATAATAAAATGCGCATGCGTCTGTCATCTAAAGGCGCATATACATATGCGAGGTAAATGGTTCGCGAACGAAATCCTGCCAGTTTTTCGGCAAACAAAAGGGGATTCACAGTTCACGTTGCAATTTGTTCGAATGTAATTCATCATTCCCCGCCAATCTCAAAGCAAGATCAAATCTGCAAACCAAGGCATATTCAAAAGCTTCCAAAGATCCCCCTCTCCCTCCATTTGCGACTGAAAGGCGTTGATTAATGGTTCGAAGTCGGTATGCTCCTTCGCCATACCTCGCACTTGATTCATAATGAAAATAACTCTTTCGAACGGTTCGCGAACCGTTCTGTTCGCAAGTGTGTGCGTGCCTTAACATCGCATACTGGGCTATGATCTTGTGTTGACAGTTTATATTTTGCTCAAACTTTCTAAATAGAAAAAATGCTTTATTTTTCAGCTTTTGTCTGCTATATAGAAGAAGAGATAAACAATTATCGAATGAAAACGTTTTTTAAGTTTCCATTTATCAATCCGGAATTAAAGTATGGACTTTGCAAATTCGAATGGAAGGCATTAAGCCTACTTCTTTTTGTGTTCTTTTAGAAATAAAGGATTTCTTTGATCACACTGGTACACACATATATAAATTAAATTTTGAAAAATAAAAGCAAGTTAAAACAAGGACCGAGAAAATTCGAGGGGAAGGTATTCATCCTACATCGTATAGTGTTCTTTTAGAAATAAAGGATTTTTTTAGCACACTGGTGCACACATTTGTTAATTAACTTTTAAAAATAAAAAACAATTTGATAAATAATTTAAGTAAAATTAACTAAATACATTACATTCAGAAACATCAAGACAATTCAGATTGGACTAACACTAATAATAAGGACGTATGATTCTAATGCAAACAGAAAACGTTATGAAATAAATTATTCAAAGTAACAAGAACAAATGAGAAATCTGAAAAACTAAATTGAAATTTTTATTTAAGAACAAAATTTGTAATACCAAAGAAAATATAAAGCAAAAAGTAAACTATTATTCAAGCGGTAAAAATCTTTTAACATTACTGGCAGCAATTGGACGGTGCGCAATCATGAACTGACTCCAGTCACGGAATCAATTCATGCTCACGTGTCCTTGCATGAATTGACCCCATTCATGGAGTCAATTCACCCAAGAGAATGACAAGAACCAAGCTTAAATATTTAAACATTGAATGGCCAAAGTAGGCATTATAAAATTTGAGCACCCGGGCTAGAATAATTTGGCGTCATATCAGAATCGCAGCTAGGAATATGAGCGCCCATGGCTCCAAAAAATACGTAACTAATAAAATAATTGAGGAACAAAAGAAGTAATTTGTTTTCATATTTTTACTTTTAACGTATTTAAAATTACATTTAAATAAATTTTTCTGTTCACAATTAAAAAGAATGACTATAGTAAATTTTTAGACGCCTTTGGATGAATGACGCCCCTGGGCTACGACCCGATCAACCCATTAGATAAGACGACCCTGGGTCGAAGGAACAAAATTATTATTTCAGTTCAGTAAAGGGCTATGGCGTAATTTAGCACTTTTAACTTCTACGGGTGTTATTTATTTATCTACTTATTAAAACAAAATGCACACGACAGAAAAATCTCCAGTTTCAGTGCTGCATAACATAAAATGAACATGAGACAAAGAATAAGTTTTAGGAACCTTTGGATGAATGACGCCCCTGGGGTACGACCCAATAAATCTATTGGATAAGACGACCCCGGATCGAAGGAACAAAATTGCTATCTCAGTTAAAGGGCAATGACATAAATAATCACTTTTAACTTCTATGGATGTTATTTATTTATCTACTTATTAAAACAAAATGCACATTACAGAAAATCTCCAGTTTCAGTGTTGCATGACGAAAAATGAACACGAGACAAAGTATAAAAATTGAAAACTTTAAAAAAATCAAAGACATAACATGAATTTAAAAGATGTAAACACTGGATTTAAAAAATTTAAGTTGTATACACTCAGTTTTAAAACATTAAATAGCATATTAAGAATTTAAAAGTAGTAAACACTTATTCTTAAAAACATTAAGACAGATGAAAAATACCAAAGTCTTCAGAATACTTGTTAAAAAATTTTATAAAATTTATATAACAGGAAATTATCAATGTAATTAAATTTGACAAACATATTCTGAAATATGGAGTAGTTTCTAAAATTTCTGTTTGGTTCAGCAAAATGAATACCGTTAAGTATGTTACCGCAATCAATCATATGATTGATGACTTTAAAAAAATAGCGCACCGGAAAGACGTCGGCCGGATTTCAAACTAGGAATCTCAAAAAATATTATATAATATTTATATATTACATAATATTATTATATTTCACATTATGCATTATCATGTTATAAATATTATATTTCAGGGGTTTCCTGGGATTTTGCATACAAAATCACAGAAACACTGACAACGTAATAGAAAGAAGAATCTTATTAATTAAAGAACCTATATTTAGCTATTGATTTGTTTGTTTGGTTTATACTCTTTTTTACGCTACAAAAAACTCCAATAGGGATAAATTTGGCATGAAGGCAGCAGAATAGCATTCCGTTTCTAAGAAATTGTGCCGAATCAAATGGAATATAAAATTGCAGGGGACGAGTTTAATCTTTAGATTAAGATTAAACGATTCAGAGGTATCTTTTTAAAACGGGAATTTTAACTGTGAAACAAGAAAGGACTTTGTCCCCTTTCCAAGGCAATGGAAAATAATATTTATGATCCCATTCGACCGCCTTGGTTTCTCATTTTTGTCTCCAATCATTATTAATGGACATATCTAGTATCACTCATGTCATCATACAATAGAGCAAGGAAGCAAAGCCCTCCACAAGGTGATTAGAAACAACAGATCATTACAGTGAGAGGGAGTGAAGTTCTAAAAGGTTAGCAGCACAACATATATACCAGTGTAAGCGGAGATTAAAATGCGCACCAAGTTCACATGCACGATAGGTGGATTTGGTTTAGTTTAGTTATATTTACATCCCATGCATTTGCATTTGAAGTTAAACGAGGGCTATTATGGGATGAACCTCATAATTTTGTTTAGATGAGGGCGACGACACGTGAGCCGTCATACCCCTCTCCAGCTCCCCCGGGAGCACCAGGAGTTCGTGGGTGAGAAACCACCGGATAAGTAAACGGGGTCTCGCTTATCCCGGGTGTATAGTAATGGGGGACATGGATCCTCCTCCAGTGATAGAATGTATCTCAGTCTGTAACCGGTGATGGTTACTGGTTACTAGGACTCCGGCCTCAGTACTCGAGCTATTGCAACGTCTGTCATTCAGAAGACCCGGATGTCAAGTCAGGGCGGGGGATCCAGTTTCCTGGTATACCCTGGTCCAAACTTTTGCGCTACACCAGCGGAAAGACCCCAACGGATTTAAGTGCACGACCTCACGATAGGTGGAAATGGTGTTTAAATCGCGAACTTTCAATTACAATTCAGATTCAGCAGGTCTCAGTGGCATCATCATTTTGTTTTTAAGTATTTTCAGTTTTAATTGGAAATGCAAAATTCTTTCAAAGAAAATATAGATGAATAGGAATAAATAATGAAAATCATGGTTTATGAACATAGAAATCGCTCAGCATATATAAGTAGTTGTTCAAGAAAAAATAAGTCAGTTCTTAAATACAGTGAACTCTCGTACAACGTGAATTCGCATAATGCATCGAAAAAATCATAACTGGTTCTCATATAGCGCGATGAACAGTCCCCTATTGCGCATAAGATACAAAGTATGACCAATAAGTTGGGTGAATAACCCCTCAAATCGAAAATGAGAACAACCCGATCATCAGCGACACCTTCGTCGTGTTCTATAATATTCAGTTAACAGTAGTGCGTGGTTTTGTGTGCCTGTGAGTGTTGATAAATTTATTATCGACATTTGTCTGTGCGGTGGCTTTGTGGCGTGTCATGGCGCAGAGACCTTGCACAATAATGCATGGCTGCACATTTCTACGCTTGTAAAGCGGTTTCTGGCTCAACATCGGGTTACTAAACTGTCATATCCACCGTATTCCCCAGACCTATCACCACCGGATATTTTCTTTTTTCCTAAACTTAAAGTGTCTCTAAAAGGGCGAAGATTTACAGACATTACACACATTCAAGCTGCCGTGAGACAGGAATGGAATGCTGTACCACGATTTTGGACGATTACGTACCTTTGGACGATTTGTACACACGTTGTCAAAGGTGTATAGTGTACGACGAGGACTATCTTGAAGGATTGTAAACAGTTTCCATGTGAGGCTTACTCAATGTAAGACTTATTTCATCATTCACCCTACTTACTAGTCACACCCTTGTAACATTAACATTTTCAAAGTTTTTGATTTTTTTGTTTAGTAAGTTATCATTTTATAAGCAAAAATGATAAACTTACATACTGTATACTGAATTTTAAAAAAATATTATATTGTTTTGTTTTAAATGTCCTGTATTTTAGTATCTTTTTATAAAAATTGTAATTTTTTTTTGCTCTGGCTTTCTTCAATAAAGTCTCACGCATACCCAACCAACCGACAGGGAGCCGTCCTGGCTCCGAGTTCGGGGGTATGCTGTGGTGTTATGTTATGTATAGATATTAAAAGTGAAACGGACAGTCTTTAAAAAATTAAAATCTGACTAAAAATATACTCAGTTGCAAATTAGAGACATGCTTGAACTTGCATAAATTCGTTCAAAAATGCATTTCCCGTGTTTCGCGATTTCCTATTACTCGAAACGCAACTCCCGCGTTTACGAGAGTCAGTTTATATGGAAAAAAGATAACCGAACCTGTTTTGTGTCTGAAACAAAATACTGGATACCATCCTTAACAGGTTGACGCTCACTCTGAAATCGGTGATGAAATACAAAAGCACCTTTTTTCGTTAATTAGTTAATTCTTGGAGAGTTTCATGAAGATTTCGAACTTACAGAAAAAATATTATTTTTAACAAATTTTTCTAAAAAATGGCAGACAACTATAGCCGTCATTTGTTTTTAACCCTCTGATTCCTAATACCATTGGAATAGAGAGATCTCAAAATACGGGAACGAACGAGTTTCTCTTTCAAAGATAAGGGAAATTCACTTCCCCTCTCAAAAATCGGAATGACAGCTGGCACTCTCCGAATTCTAAGAACCCTCTCCCCTGTTCCCCAAACCCTTCTGGACGAGCCACTCTAACGAAGAAAGCGCGAGCTGCGGGTGTGAAATCAATCACACTTAACGAAAGAGAGGGAAACTTTTCTTTTGCTTGAAAGGACGGTTGGGACGATCCCGTATCGATAGGGTTAATATCTCGATTTCGCTGATACACAAAAGACGGCTATAGACGTCTTAGTAGCTGTGCAGACTAAAGCGATAATTTTTTGGGGAATAATTTAACAAAAAGAAAAACTATGTTTTTAGAAACCAATATAACTTTATTTTTCAGATTAATTAAGTTCATTTGAATTCATTTAGATTTTTCTGTATTACAAAATATAAAAAATTCAAGAATAAACACTTACATTAGCATAACAAAAATTTAGAGATAATTTAGAGATACAAAATTCAATTTTGGGAAACATTTGTTGTTTGCGAAAAGCACTTAATGATAAATATTTCGTCGTTCATTCGAGCCAGAACAATCAAGACTTTCAAAGGAAATAGATTTAACACTAATATATATTTTAATAATTTATTTATAATACTAAGAATACAATAGGCGTCATTTGCTTCTACAATCCCAAGCACTGGACGTCTATAGACGTCATTTACGTCAACGTGTTGACTGATTGTAAAGAAAAATCGGTTATGAGATGCAGCAGAAAATGATAAAGAAAATTTTCAGACAATACTATGCGCGTTGCTTGAAATTTTACTTCCTGAATTGTTTCTCAGATTTTAGAATTTTGCTTATTCTTGCACAATCTCGCTAGTCCCTAAGCAAATTATTCCTTTTAGCCAAGAAATTAAGAAAAGATTTATTTCAAATGTCTGAACAGTAATAATTATGTCTCTACCAGATTCGAATGACCCATTATGTTAAATTTAACATCCTCATTGGAAAGTAAACTCTTGAATACGTCGATTCTAATTTTTCTGAAGCGCAGATATTTCGGGTGGAAATTTGCAAAAGAGGAGTCAAATTTAAGCTAATGATTCATGTTTGTATTCCATCATTAGGGGAGGAAAGATCGTCCCCATATATGCATGTTGTGCAGCAATTATGAGTAACTGAAAAAGAAAATGATTCTGACTCATTCAACCAAAAGAATTCTCCTCTGTGTAGGATTCATCATCGTGTGAGTACTTTAAATTTGGTGCATCCTTAGTCAGTCTTTTTCCACTCTGATAAGTTATAGACAGATTTCAGAAACGTTTACTCATCCATTTATGCCTTAATATAGTTTTTGAAGAATTTATTTTTCAATTCAAGTTTTTAAAAACCTGAATGAGAAGCTGCTGGAGAAGTGAAAAAATGCATGGAAGACAAAACTAGAACTGCGCAACAATATTTAGCATGAAAAGTTTTCTAAAGCGTCTACTTTGAACGATTTTGATGTGAATACGTCAATACGCAAGGAATAGGGATACCTCCATGAAGAAAGGAGAGATTTTTATGAAGGCTATATCTTTGCACCACGAGATCGCGGTGGTCCAGTGGTAGAGTGAAGGTCCCAGAGCTGGAGGGTTCCAGACTGGAACCCGATTCCACTGAAGATTCGTAGTGTATTGGGCCCGTTTTACGCTAAATCATACGTACTGGGTCAGACGCCTTCCTGCTGGTGTGATGCCCACAACCCGCTTCCATTGACTCACCCATAGGGTTTAGAGTCTACAGGGATGGACGGGTGCTGGCTTCACTAAACCATGAAGAAAGGAGGGATTTTTATAAGTTATCAGCATATTCTCATCACTTTTTGCTTTCTCGTATACGAAGTATACAAGGAGAAAGTATTGTAATCGTCAAAAAATTTGAACTCGAGATTTTGACAAATCTCCACGTTAGAGACCTCCTGGTGTGGTGTCGTCCTCGTCATCTGACCGCGGTTCAAAATTACGAGGTCTCTCTCAAAATATTCCTCGTGTTGCTTCAAAACGGGACGTTAATATATAACTAAACCATGAAGAAAGGAGGGATTTTTATAAGTTATCAGCATATTCTCATCACTTTTTACTTTCTCGTATACAAAGTATTCTTAGTAGTAAGTTAGTATAGTAAGTAGTATATTGTAATCGTCAAAACATTCGAACTCGAGATTTCGACAAATCTCCACGTTTTAGACCTACCTGAGTCCGGAAAACACAATTTTGGAATCATGTCTGTCTGTCTGTCTGTGAACACGATAATTCGAAAACTATTAGAGCTACGGGGATGAAATTTGGTATGTTGTCTTTAAACATAATTTGTAGGTTTCTATCAAATTTTAGATAAAATCCGTCAGTGGGAAGTCTGTCTATCTGTATGTCCGCGGTCATGTGAACGCTATAACTCAAAAACTTGAATAGCTAGATGGATAAAATTTGGTACACAGTTTTATCGTCATGAATGTAGGTCCGTATAAAAGTTTGGGCCAAATCCGTCGAAAAGGGGCGTTCAAATTGCATATTCAATTTCTTTTAATCCGATTCTTATGCGCAAAGTATTGGTAGCAATCTGTTATTGTTGTAAATTTTATTTACAACAATAAATAATGTTTTCAAACATAAATTGTAACAATTTTTTTTTGTTGTAAATAAAATTCAAACCGATCTCATTACTTCAGCAAATCTTTTGTTTACGCGCTTTTGTAATTGTTACGGTTGTGGTAGTATAAATTGTTTTTCTTGGGAATTCAATTCCAAAGCAGAATTTTCGCTTTAGTATTCATTGCATTGCCTATTTTATCGCGCCTGCTTCAAAGTAATACTTTTTTGAAACGTGGCAACAGATATTTGATTTCAGGTTTGTTTGTTTGTTTCACTTTCTCGTATACGAAGGATACAGAAAGAAAGTATTGTAATCGTCAAAAAAAATCCGAACTCGAGATTTTGACGAATCTCCACTTAGAAAGTATACGAGAAAGTTTAGGGGAGACCACTCCCGCTGGTTTATGATTTGTGTTAGACTGAGAAAGTATTATGAGGATATATATCGCATGCACTATCCTTCAAAGCAAACTCATCTTTACAAATTGTAGAATTTTGTGTAGTTATTTATTTTCAGAACTGTGTGATTAACTCTTTATGTAATACACCTTTAAGAAGGAAAAAATACCCTAAACCAGCGGGAGTGGTCTCGTCTAAACTTTCTCGTATACTCCTAACACATGTAGAGAAAAAATAAGCTAAAAGGCAGTGAAACGAACAGGAACCCCTAACGCAGTGGAGAAAAAAATAAGAGAAACGTCGTACCACGATTTCCGAAGGACGTCCAACGCGGAAGTGGAATTAGAAGCCGGCGTGATTACCAATAGTTTTGGGTGTAAGATAAAGGAAACGATATTTGCAATTTGATCGCCCTTGTTTAAACCGATTGACACAAAAATTGGACAAAAATCTACCATTAAGGTAAAAAGGCCACATACCAAATTTCATTTATCAAAGTAATTTTTTAAAGAAGTTATCGCGTTCAAAAGTATGCGATTATACAGAGAGACAGAAAGTCAACCCTTTGACGGATTTGGTCCAAAATGTGATACCAACCTACATTCCTGATGATAAAAATGTGTACCATATTTTATCCACATAGCTATTTAAGTTTGTGAGTTATCGCGTTCACATTAACACGGATATACATACATACAGACTTCCCTTTGACGGATTTTGTCCAAACTTTGACAGAAACCTACAAATTATGTTTAAAGACCACATACCAAATTTCATCCCCGTAGCTCTAATAGTTTTCAAGTTATCGTATTCACAGACAGACATAATTCCAAAATTGTGTTTTTCGGACTCAGGGAGGTCTAAAACGTGGAGATCTCGAGTTCGAATTTTTTGACGATTACAATACTTTCTCTTTGTATACTTCGTATACGATAAAGTAAAAAAGCGAAAGCTGTTCGCATCATTTGAGATAATAGATTTTGTGTTTTGAAATAAGTGGTAAATAAATATGTGTATCTGTTATGTACGGAGTCAGTTTAGTTTCGAACTATGATAGGGATATCACTTATAAAATACTATCTTCTTCAACCTTATTAATAATTTTTTCCAAAGGAATGATGGCTAGGAAGGGAATATGACAGTAGAGAGTACTCAAAAATGAAATGACAAATCAAGGGATATTGGAGAAAAAAAGTTTGGGATCTGCTCTGCTGTAAAAAACAAAACGAAAAAAAACACCGTATATATTATTCTTTTCAGAAAAGGTTATTTCTAACATTTATATATATTTTTTATGACTTACGTTTGCCCACGTGAATATCACCCTTGGTCTGTGTATGAGGAAAAATGTCTCTACAGGCAGTCCAACCATCTCTTCCCCGCCGAATAACTCCCGGATCTTCTCTCCGACCTCCCGGATGGTCATCGTCCGGTCAAAAGCTATAGAGAAGGGGAATAACTGGAAGAGGTAGACACAGGATACCGGCTCAAGATCCGTGCGCTCAATCATATTCCGTCGGGCGGTCTGAGCTTTCTGGTATGGAGTATTGTCGAACCTGCGAAATGAAGAATAATTATTCTGATGCATAAAATGAATAATAATGCATGATATCTCAACTCAGGGGCTCTCAAATTTTTGTATCACCGTAAATTTCTTTGTGTAGATACAATTTATTGCATAACTTTTCATATAAATTTTCATCGAATTTCCTAATGATATTCATTGAATTTTGTTTGCTTCTTGAAAAAGATTTTCGAATTTTGAATTATTAATATGAAAAATATTTATTGTCTCTTATATCCAGGGTGATCCAGAAAAACATAAACACGATTCGAATAATTATTGCATAAACAAATAAAAAGATACATATCAAGATTTCATTACGCAGATTAATAAATGCAAAAGGAAAATCTTGTCAGCTATCAAAAGTTTCATGTTTCTAATTAATTTATACAATTATTTTTCATTTTTTAAAATTGTAATTTTTTACATCAAACAACACTTTCTCATAAATTATGATTCAAAAAGTACTCGGCAAATGATTGTCCCCATTCGACCATGGAACAAAATCTGAATTTATCAGGTGTTAACTGTGTGGGGTGGTTTTTCGGCATGTGAACTAATTGGGCTTTGAAAATATCTTGATTAGTGATGCTTATCTGAATTTACAACAGGTATGTCTTATGACACACATTCATCAGATGTTTGAAAATGAAGAATGGTACTTCCAGAAGGATGGGTAATAGACAAAAATTATTTGGACACGCTTAAATCTTTCAGATCTCCTCCAAGTTTTTATATGGGTTGAAATTTATGACACATGTCCCAAATAGGTTGTGTCATCTAATTTGGTGATTAAATAAATTTGCAAATCAGGTTGATAATACTCAAAAGAAATGATGGTTAGCAATTTGTATTTTATAAGAACTGCTGATAAAGCTACAAATTGTTACAGCAAGCTTTTGTGAATAGTTCTCTAAGACTTTTTTTTTTGGTTTACGTAGCTGTTTATTTCTGTACATCAAAGGTAAAATATCGTAATTAACAATTTTAACATTTTGCAGGAGAGCTTAAAGTTTATCTCGTTATTTTGCAATAAACCCGCTTTCTTATAAAAGCATTTCCGCATAAGTACATATTATTTAAAAAATAAATACTTTTTTAATGCAAAATGTATGGCACCGTTTTTATTTCTGGCTCCGTCTATTCCATGACAAAACCTTTGCATAAGACTAAAAATTTGAAAGAACTGTGGCATCATCGCGGCATCTGGCAATATCATGAATTGCGATTTCATGCAGATCGGATCCGCCCTCTTTGTGATGTCATCCATTGACCAATAGCGACGAGCCTGTTACAGTATTTAAGGACTGATTGCTACCGTTCATTCTCTGCTCTTTCTCTTTTGTATCGTTTGATAGTTAGCTGTATAATGATTTTATGATTTAGTATTTTAATTTAATTGTTGTTTCATTAAATTTGTTATTTTGTTAACGAGTAGTCTTGATTTGACTTCGTCACCAGTTACGCACAATGGAATACTTCTGATTTATGTGAATACAGGTATGATAGATCGAGAAGCCGTGAACAATATTTTGACTTTAATATTTTTCCCTTTACATTTTCAAAACTAAAAACTCTAAATAATATTTCATTAACCTCAAACGATTAATTA
>BGPR01014149.1:0-39948 GCA_013235015.1 Araneus ventricosus | reverse complement strand
ATTTCAATTAAACCTTTTCTTGAATGACCACTCTGGACAAGATCCAGAATGCCCAAAGTAGCAAAATTTGCAGGAAAATAACTCCTCCTAATATCCTTGTAAAGAGGACATCTATAAATATAGTGTGAGACAGTACCTTCATCAGTATGACACATACAATTACTATTTTTTCCAAAAAAACGACCCAGATGGGCAGGAAAACAACCATGTCCAGTTAAAATCTGTTTAATAAAAAAATCTCCAAAACATCTTTTTAAGTCTACATCCGGAAAAAGTCCGAAGGTAAATCTGGATTGCCGGGAATTTACCCATCTAAATTGCCATGAATTCAAAATCTGATTTCTGATTTTAAGGTTAATTAAAGATCAAGGAGTACCCAGAAAAACATCCACATCGTCCTTATAAGTAGCCTCTTTGGCAAGGATATCAGCTCTTTCATTACCATGGGTACCCACATGGGCCTTTATCCAATGAAAGGAACAATTTAAATTCTCTGAAATTGTTTTAATATCTGTAATAATTTGGAACCTATCATTAACTGCCTCAAGAGATTTTAAGACAGACATGGAATCAGTAAAGATATGAACGGGAATAGTTGAATCATTCAAACTCTGGGCCTCCAAAAGAGCAATCTTAATAGCGTAGGCCTCAGCCATAAATACAGAAGAGTCATTATTTAATCGAATAGAGAGAGTTTTGATCTCTTCTCCTCCCCTAAATAAAGCAATACCACAACCAGTCCTACCATCAGTCTTAGATCCATCAGTGTAATAAATAAAAATTGGATTCATTGTTCATATTAACGTTAGATTGCTCATTGTTCTAGAAAATCCTACGCCCCGCCAAGGTGGAACCCGAGGAGGAGGGACATTAACATTGTTTGCAATCAATAGTTCTTTATTTATCAAAATATCAGTTTTTAATTTAATCAACCTAAATTTTTCCTGATGAAATTTGATAGAGAGATCTAAGGGAGGAATTCCCGCAAGAACCTGGATAGACAAAGTAGAGACAGTTTTATATGTCTTAGTGATGTTTCTCAAAGCATTACGTTGCAAACTCAGAATCTTTTTATTTATGATAGCAGTATCTATGTACCAGATCTCAGAACCATACATTAGTATCCTTTCAGTAACACGAAGATAAATTTCCTTAACCACCTCAAGTTTAACGCCCCAGGTGGCCCGACAGAACCTAACAAGTTTTTCTGCAACTTCAGTGATTTCTCCTTCAAATAGATCAAATGGGGAATCCAAGATAACTTGTTGTCAATAACTATTCCAAGATATTTAATCTCAGAGGAAAATTTAATATTACTTTGCTGGAAAAGAATTTGGGGCCTTTTTGTAAGTTTTTTTGTAAAGACTGTATAAACAGATTTAAGAGAATTAATTTTCAATCAATGATTTTCAGCCCAGAGACTGACTTTATCTAAAGGAATTTTGGTAGATTCAGAAAATCTATAGACAGCTGAATCAGCTGTCAAGATAAGAATGTCATCCGCGAACATTATAACTTTAGTTTTTTCATCTGTATTTAAGTCCCTCAGAAGTCTGCAAGGGATCAATAAGAATAGTATTGGCCCAAGGCAAGAGTCCTGTGGAGCACCAACATTATATTGAAATTCAAAGCAATTCTCCTCATCGACAATAAATCTATCAGAAAAAAAATCTCTGATCATTTTGATTAAATACTCAGGCACCTCTTCCTCAAATAAAATATGAATGATATCGCTCCATCTGACAGAATTAAAGGTATTAGAAAAATCCAAAGAGATCATAGCTGTTAAAAGATTATTATTTTTCTTTGTAGTTATAGTATTTATAACCTCGTATAATGCAAGAGAAGTGTTTCTATCTTTTCGAAAGCCGAATTAAAGGTCATGAAGCTTGTTGTTTTGTTCGAGGAAGTAAGAGAGTCTTTGTGCAAGAATTGTATCTAAGACCTTACCCCAAACAGGGAGAAGACAAATAGGTCTATAATTATTTGGGAGTCTTAAATCTTTGCCCGATTTTGGAATGAGTGCAACATGGGCTCTTTTCCAAACTTTGGGGGAAATTCCCTTATATAAACAAAGATTAAGAAGATTTATAAAAAGAGATTTATTATCAAAGAAAATTTCCTTTATAATACCCATAGTCAGTCCGTCTGGACCCGGTGACTTATCATTTTTACAATCTTCAAAAATAGAAATTATTTCCTCCTCAGTAATTAGGTCAAATTCGGAAATTTTGTCAGATTGAACACTCAAAATCTCATCGTCATCAATTGTTGGGAAATGAAACTTTAAGATATATTCCCTAATTTTTGAATGGGTATCAATTTCCTGGCCATTATCATCCAACATCTGAACCAAATCCTGAGAAGTAGAAAATCTATCGTCAATAAGACGATAAAAAGAATCAAAAGTATTTACAACAGCAATTTTATCCAATCGATCCCTTAAAGTAGCCATTTTAGTTTCAATACAAGTTCTCTTGTATTTAGTTAGTTCCCTTTTGAAATAAATCTTTCTACGGATTCTCTCGTTAAGTTCAGAGGTAGCCTGAAATCTGCGCCGAAGGGCTCTGAATGTACTTCTCTCCATTTGCAAGAAAGGATTCCACCAAATGGCATTTTTCCCTACAGTAATACGCTTCCTTCGGTTTTTCCAACAAGAATAAACAATTGCATTTTGAAACTTGTTGACGAAGAAATCAACATCGTCCATTTCACAATTTTCCATACTATCTGAAATGGAAGAGATTGATGCTTTGAAATCAAACCAATTAAGAAAGCTTGTTTTCGAACTTTTCTTTTTTGGAATTTTTTTTAAAGATTTCGAGGGAAAATTCGAAATCCATAAAATTATGATAACTAAAATTTATACGATCATCAATGCTCCATGAGATAATATTATCATATGAAACATTCTTGAGAAGAAAAAGATCAATCCAGCTTTGGCCCTTACTAGGGCAGGAATAAGACGGTAAACTTTTTGAGTCGTTAACAATTAAAAGGTCGTTTTCAATCATTAAGTCAAGAAGGATTTCTCCCCTTTTGTCAGTATCTCTAGGGCCCCAAATGCTGTACTTCGCATTAAAATCACCAAAAATAAAAATCATTCTACTAGGAAACTTAATTAAAAGACTTCTCAAACATAAGAGTCGATCCTCCAAGTCCCCAGAAGGAGGACAATAAATTGAAATCAGAATAAAAGTTTTACCTCCCACTTGTACATCTAATGCAACAAAATATCTCGAAAGCTCCAACGTAAAGATATTAAAATCATGGTTATTAATAATAAAACCTGCCTTCGGTTGATAATCAAAAAAATACTTTCTAAAAGAGTGAGGTAAACCAATTACCTTAGATTCAAAGGTGTAAGGATCATTCAATGAGGCAAAGTCAACTTCACCATTAAGCATATCACGAGTAACAATATCACTGGCACCATTAGCGTGATTAAGATTAATGTGCAAACCTTTAAATTTTAAAAAAGTGGACTTATTGATCATAGTCAATTTGTGATTGTAAGAACTCAAT
This sequence comes from Araneus ventricosus, assembly GCA_013235015.1. Taxonomy (NCBI): domain Eukaryota; kingdom Metazoa; phylum Arthropoda; class Arachnida; order Araneae; family Araneidae; genus Araneus; species Araneus ventricosus. Next base: position 36,423 of record BGPR01014149.1, on the reverse strand, counting down.
TTCTTTACTCCTTATTTTACAATTGATATCATTAGCTAAGTGGTCAGTTTTAAATTTTGTGGCAAAAATAGAGTTATGAAATCTACAATTTCTACATTTCATGTCCTTTTCACAATTAGTTGATCTGTGTCCCTCGCCACAGCGAACACAAGATTCGTCGTTTCTACATCTCTCTCTTATATGACTGTATATGTAACACATATAACACTGCATAACACGTAGGTATTCCCTAAACTTCAGTCTAGTCCAACCAATATTTAGTCTGTCTCTATCCTTTATTCGCTGATAGGCATCAGTATTTAATTGGATAATAGAATTTTTCCCTTGTTTACCTTGAAAAGAGGACAATACCTCTAATCCTTCAGAGGTCATATCATTATTCTGGCTAACCAGATTCTCCTGAACTTCATCTTCTGTTAAATCATTGTCAACGACATAAATAACAATTCGGGGTTTTCTAGGCAATGGTTTTATAATTTTATAGTTGTTCACAATTTCATCAATCTTTTTGAACTCTTCAATTAGTTTATCAATATCTTCTTCTAAATCTGTGTTAATAACAATACCACCCTTTTTTTTATCTTTTTAACTCCCTTAATTTTTACCTCGATCTTCGATGGAAAGACTTTTGCCTGAATGGCCTTTTTGGTAATTTCCGAAGACTGGTCTTTTTTGGGTTGACTAATACAGCAAATTGGCGCTTCGGTTTTTGCCTAAATCTTTCTCTTGATTTAGCTCTCTCAGGGTATGTCTTGAGTAAAGGTACAAAGCATCGCTTGACTATAGCTAATAGTAATGAAATTATTAAAAAGGAAATTAAAAAAGATATAGAGAAATTTATATTAACTATGGCAATTAAATATAATCTGTCTCTAGAGGCATTTAGTGAATATAGACAAAACATTTATTAGATCTTTTTAACTATAATTTTAAGTCTAATGATTATATTAGATATCCTGATATCAAAAAAACAAATTAAAGAGTTGCAAACAGAATTTGTAATAGTTTATATAGACAAAGTGCCCAGTAACTTTGCTATAATTTGTAAATATTATTACAAAAACATACTTAATGATTATATTATTAACAGTGATATTTATAATGAGACAAAATCAGGTGAAAGAGAAATTTCTAATAGAATTCAAGCCTTCCATTAAAAACTGGGAATTAATTATATTAAAAAAGATTATCCTCACATCTTTCTAACACCAAAATTTCACAAGAGTCCTCTTAAAATAAAAGCGTTACTAATGGCTGCAATATTTATATTACAAAATCTGCCAAACACTTGCAAAAATACATACAGACAGTGATAGAGAATTTAAATAAGCAAAAAGATACAATTATAGTAAATAATAGTGTAGATATTAAATGTAATTAAAGATGTAGAAATAACTAGTGTACATTTTTTGGACTTCCAGGATTTATTTAATAGTATAGATATTGAAGATTTGACAAATACCCTAGTAAATATACATAAAGATTTTGATCTTAAAAAAGTTATTAACATTAATAATTTTTAAAATCTTATTAATCTTGTTCTAAAAGAAAATTATATCTTTTTTGATAATAGGATTTTCCATCAAATTAAAGGATTACCTCAGGGAGGTCCAGCTAGCAATAGTTTAGCAAATATTTACCTTCACTACTATGAGAAAGATTTTACTAATTCTAGCCATAGTATATTTTTCCGTTATATAGATGATTTAATTTTATTCAATAAAGAAATAGACCTTAAGCCGCATATTGACTTCTATCCTGATTATTTAAAACATATAAAAACTAATGAGAATGAAATAGCTGCAGAATTTCTAGATCTAGATATGAAAATTATTGATACTAAAATAGTAACAGATATCTTTGATAAAAGAAATGCATTTAATTTTCAAATTAGCAACTTTCCTTTTTCGGGTAGTAATCTTGGCATTTCTGTCTTCAAGAATTTAGTGAAAAATTATATAATTAGAAAAAATAATTTAGTAACAGACATTGATATTAGAATTAAGAACATAAAAAATTTCTATTCTTCTGCAATGGATTATGGAATGCCTATTAGTTTTCTTAGAGATAGAATAATAGATAAAAAATATTTAGGTCATTTAGAGTAAAACATTCATATTGGTATATAATGGAATATTTTTATTTCCTTGATTGTAGGTTGGTGTTTTATCATATTCTACTTGTAATGTGTAATTTAATTCAAATTTGGTTATTGAGTTATTGGTTTCAGATTTATTTCATAGATGGCGCCAGAATCTTTCAAGTGAAATTTTCCTTTTTAATAGACATTTTTACCAATTTTCAAATATTATCTAGATAAATAATTGTATTACATTTTTTAAATGGTTTTGAGATTTTTAATATAGTTATCTTACTAATTCTTAATATCAAAAATTAATTACATTATTCGGTCAATTATGCTATTTCATAGTTGGAATTTCAGTATTGGCAACTTGTGATGTCAAGATAAGTGGCGGTTTATATTGAAAGTGTTGAATTCTGGTAAGGATTAGTAGAGACACTGATTATTTGATGTTTAATGAATAGAATGGGTATTTTATTGAATGATATATTTACTGTTTTAAGGTATTACATATTTTTATTGTTACATTTATATTGTTGTATTACATATTTTTATCTCGAATTTTAGTTCTTTATATATAGTTATGTTTCATAGTTAGGGGTAGTGTAAGACTTTTCTTTCTAAATTCTTTAGTGTAAATTACCCTGTTTGTTTTTTCAACAACTTTAGTAACAGGGATGATTTGTACAGCAAAAATAATTTAACCTGGCTAAAGCTTGTCCACAGCCAAGCTGCTATATTAATTGTTGAAAACTTCATATACTTGGATTGCCTTTTTCAATACTTTTAATAACAACAGAGTTTTGTACGTGTTGACATATAAATGTTTAAACTTAATTTATTGTTCATGGTATTTATAGTATTTTCAAATCTTTAGATTTTGTTTTAAATTTGGTTGTAATGTTCAAATAATGACTTTTTAGTTTTGCTTCTTGATATGTCTTCTTTACTTTGTTTCTGCATCATCATATATAATAGGTTATATTTAGATTTATATTAATATATATATATATATATATATATACAAAAAGAACATTTTAAAATCTATTAATATACTTATATTCAGTATTTATTCACCACCACATTTCATTTTAAGCCAAGTGATATGATTTGGCACATTATCATATTATCATATCACTTGGCTTAAAATGAAATATAATTTTTTAAAAATATTTTCAACTGTTTATCAAATGTAAAATATTTTATTTTACATAAAAAAGAAATAGAATTAAATTAATGTGAAAAATAAAATGCTAAAAGAATTATGCTAAATATAAGCAATAACGGTCTTGAGCATTTGTCAGGCTTGTACATCAGTTACTTTCAGTAACAGTATACTATAAGCCATACGTCAGGTGTGTATCAGGCATTATTATCTTTTTAATTATAAAATAATTGTAAGAATATCAGATTAAAATAAAAGTAACTAATTTAGTTTTCTTTAGATTTTAAGTGACAATAATTCCAAATTAAATATAAGAAGGCCGGTGATATTTCCATCAGAAAAAGATTTTGCTACTCTCCAATTAAAGTTGGAAATGTAATTAAGGATAATCAAAATGGAAAGCCTGAAGTAAAGATTAGTAAAGTTTATGGAATGCCTTATTCCACCATGTGACAAAAGGGGGGACATCATTTTCTAAGTATAGTGGGCATGGTGGTTCTCCTGCAGATTAGGAATTGAGATTAAAAAATCATTTGGAAGAATAGATTTTTGGAATTGCAAGAATGGGATTTTAAATTGTCAAAGACCAACTTCTGGATCTATTCAAAAGATTATCCAGGGCAGTGAAATTGAATCTAAGTTTCAAAAGGGAAGCCCAGGAAAAAAGATGGTGTAATCCTTTTATGAAATTGCATCCTAGAATCAGTTATACGGCAGTGCATTTTATTTAATAAAGCACAGCCAAATATCACAGATGACAAAGCTGAAATTGGTTTAAGGAGTCGAAGAGCTCTTAGGTGAAGAAACAAGTGTTTTAGATAATCCCAAACAGGCGTATAATACTTATGAAAATTCATTTTTCATAAAGGCATCCTTTAAGTATTTGCATATAAATTTAACACCACCTTTTTAAAAAAACAACAACAAATTTTTATGCAAGTATATACAATAGGTATATTACCAACCGAATTAAGTGTTTGCTTTCTGAATTCCTGCCTCTTTAACTCAAACTTGCAGCTAAAATCAACTTTTATGTAGGGTAGATGCTCCAGTTTTGGCCACATTGGATATGTTTTTCCAATAATTAATCAGTAATTTCAAATTAACTAATAAGAAGCATTCCAATACTTTAAACAATCCTTATTTTACTATTTTCAATCTGATTGCTTCATTTTTCTCAAACATGTGACTTGTAAAAAAATTAAATGCATAATCATGTATTGTATACTTACAACTGTTAAGGATTTTGTTAAGGAACAAGTATTTACAGTTTTTCATCATGAAGCTTTCAGAATTAAATTATTAATCTAAAACTGATTAAACTTAGGGTTTATGAGGTAAACTTTCTTTTCATTTTGATTTCATATCGAAATTAATTATTTTTAAGATTAAATGGGTGGTGGCCAAAACTGGTACTTTAAATTTACTAATTGGCCGAGTTAATTTTGGCCACATAATTTCGTTATTGTGTTTTTAGCCATTACATAAATTTAAAATATCTGGATGAAATAAAATAAAATAATTTAGTTTTGTTTCTAAAATAAAAGCAACTAACTTAATTTTATTTCTAAAATAAAAGCAACTGATTTAGTTTTGTTAATGAAAAGTAAACGATATAGCTTTGTTTCTGAAATAAAAGTAACTGATTTAGTTTTGCTTCCAAAATAAAATTAACTGATTTAGTTTTGTTTGTTTTCATTTTACATAGTAATGGCTCCAATTAAAAATAAGAAGGCAGGTAGAATTTCCATAAAAAAAATTTTGCTACTCACCATCTAAAGTTGGTAATGCAGTTAAGGCCATTCAAAAAGGAATATCAAAAGCAGCTCCATTTTGAATGTTTACCTCACATTTATGATAGAAAATTTCAACTTGAGGATCCTGAATCGAGTGATGAGGAATATTCTTTTATATGCATGGATTGCTCTAATTTTAAAAATGATTCTGATGAATTTGATTAACGTTGCAATTAAAAATTATAAAAATACATATTTGTGGATATTGTTAGTGAGTATAATAATGGAAATTCTTGATTTGTAAGATTTTTAAAAAAATCTATGCTTTTGCAATGTAAGTTTATTCCTCTCCCCATTTCTTGTTTCATATTTTATCAAAAAAATTATATGAGTGTATATAGTTTGTATTTTATCAAACAAATTAAATTATTGTTTTCTGCATTCCTGTTTCTTTTTTTAAAACTGAAATCTGCAGCTAAAATCATCTTAGGTAAATTTTATTACGTATCTTTATAAATTCATCAAAAGAATCACATTTAAAATAACAGAAAATAATGTACTAGAATATATATTGCATAAACATGATTTATTTTTACTTAAAATTCATTAAAATGTCTGTTAAAAATATAATATTAGTGTGGCCAAAACTGGTGCATAGAGGTGGCCCTAACTGGTGCAAATGGGTTTAGTTTATTTAAAAATTCATAACTCTAAATCTAAAATATTCTTCAGAAAAATTTTATAACTAGCAGAAAGGCAATAAAATTTGCTAAAGAATAGTTTAAGTATGATTTAATATGCTTTAAACAGTCATCCACTGTGAAATTTCCATTTCAAATTTTCTCTTAATGTGACCAAATCTGGAGCATCTACCCTATCTAGAGTGAAATAAATTAAAGCACTATTTAATTAAAAACCTGGATCATATTTCTTACTTTAGCTATTTCGGCATTGTTTCTTTATTGTAAATTACTTCATAAAATTTAAATAATAAAACTTTATCATGTTTTCAAGCACCAGTTTAATCCAATTTTTATTGCATTAGTTGAATTTATACAACATTACAGCTTATGAAGTATAAAAATGTATCAGTTTTGTAAGAATGATTATGTAACAAGTTTTTATCATTAAAAAATGAAGAAATATTTTTACAATGCACAAATTTGAGTGAAAATTCATAGTTCTAGAACAATTTTTATAAATTTATTTTGTTTTTATAGTAGTAAATAATTATAAACAAATCTAAAGAATAAATCTATATTTAAAGAAAATCCTTGATATGAGCTCTATATTTTGCTTTCCTATATCCAGCTTCATGTTTGCCTTAATATAGTTTTACAATCAAACAATTGAACAATGGTTCATTATTTTTCATGCAATGGCATCTAATTATAAATTTTCCTTTTCCTTTTTATGGATTATAACAAATTATTACTTAAAATTTTAATAAATGTTTGAATTCTGTATCACAAATGCCCTAAAGAAACAATAACTCAAGTAAGAAATATGCTCCATGTTTTTAATTAACTTTTCTCTAGATTTATGTATCTAAATATAGCTGGTCAAAACCAATGTATAAAAAATAGGCCACAAAGCACTCGTCTATCTGGTAGACAATATAAGAAAAAAAGAATATGGAGGCCTTCTTAGGAGGGTGCCATTTTGTTTTCTCTTCACCGAATCAAATCGGCAATTTTTCTAGTCCATCTCCTGATGGCAATTTTACTTAATTTTTAAGCAGATTGAAACCAACTTTGGAGTGAATATTTTTTGAACTAGGGGATAACAGCCTCTGTTGCTAAAAATCTCTAAATCTTGTATCTCTCGGAGATACAATTCAAGTTACAGAATATATATAGCCGTTAACAGAAATAATATTCAACAATTCTAATTTTTAGAAAAAAATATTTAAAAGCTCCTATATAAAATTTATTTTATTTCCATTATATAAATTTTTTTCTACAGTTCAAAGAAAAATTATTAATAAAATGATAAGAATAAATACCTTTTTCTGGGTGCAGGCGATTCTTGTTCTTCACAAAGTTCGAGAAAGAGATGAAGAAGTGACTCTGGTTTTTTAGCGCCTAATTTCCGTGCATGCGCTTGTCACAGCTCTGTGGCGCTATTTGTCTATTTTCGCCGTTGCAAACTGGTGGCAAACTTGTTATGCAAGGAGGGTTGATGGATTCTGCATTGTTAGTTTGCAGCAGTTTCGCTTCAACTTTGACGCGTCAAATTTGCCATGACAAGCTAATATCAAGTAAAAATCAAACTTGCTGCAAACGTAAGTGCTATTTGGGAATATATTAATTATTTTAAATTGTTGGATTATATTTATTGTTGAATTGGCAATTTTTACTTCATCCTTTTCAACTTGAGTAATTTGATTCACTAATTCTTTTTTATCATTTTCTAACGCATCAATTGTATATATTGGATTCCATAGGAATTACAAAAGTATTATTATTTAAGGGTATTTCTGCAAGTGTTTCATTTTCTAAAGTGTATTCGATTGGTAATTTTTTAAGACTTTCCAATAGTTACCTGATTATATTGATGAAAAATTTAAGATTCAAAGTACTGTTGATACTTATGTTCTTGAGGATGTTTTTGTATATGTTGACGATAAGAATGTATCTTATCCTTTCACAATATTTCCATGTGTTCCATTTCAACTGGCCCATTCTAATTGAATCATATACTGGGAAAACATTTTACACAATTTTTTCAAATTCATTCGTAATATATAAATTAAATTCATTCGATCGCTTCCAATGCTACTTTTAATTGTTAGACATGTCTATTTGATGAGTTTTCGATGAACTGGGTTCAGACATGTTAGTTAGATAGATTTGAAGAGTGTTCGATGAATATGAATCAACAATGTTTGATAGTTCTTGCTGCGAAATATTTGATGATGGTTCAAGATTTTGAATGTTCGATGCAGATAGAGCAGGTTGAATGGCAAATCTCTACTGCAACAATTTCCCGTATAGTATTTACGGCGTTAAATATATTATTCCTGAAAGTAGTCTTGAATTTAAATATTAATTTTTATATTATATTTAAAAAAGGAATTACTGAGCTGCTGCTATATTTTCTAATAATTTCTTTTTCTTTTACTTTTTCCTTTTATTTATTGAGGCATTGATAGAAACTGAAGGCGTTTCAAATAATTTAATCTAAGTTATTGAGTTACCTCCACTTAATGTTTTTCTTTGTCTTTGCGAATAATAGAGCCGCCAGATGGCGCCAGAGTCTTGGTTGGTTAAATTTCGAATGCGATTATTAGACCGGGAAATTATTTTGTTTGTGATTAAAATGTGGAAACATTTTGATTCTCTGCAAGACTGGGGTAACTTTAGATATTTTCCTTCTTTAACTGATATTTCTATGAAGGCATTTCCTGCCCGATAGCTGATGAATTTTAAATCAATCATATTAGGGGTATTATGATTGTTTGATCTTTTTAAAAAAATATTTTGTTGTTTTTACTTGTTTCGCAAGACTTTTGTTGTAAAATTTAGCTCTATGAAAAGCTTTTTTCAGAAGAAAGTCAGGCTTTATACAAAAAAATTTCCCAATTAATTTGAATCCATTTCGAATTTAATCTATAACCCTTGCCAAAGCGGACTAGATTTTCTTGGTTTTTACTTTCTTGGAATAATCTTTGACTTCCTTTGTTTTTTGTGTGCAGCTGCATATTGCGCGCCACTTAAACGCATAGTGTATGTTTAAATTTATTTTTAAATTTGTTTTAATTCCTAATTTTATTTTATTTCATTTGATTATCTTTGTGCTTTATGATCTAATGAATGAGGGTGATAGCAGTTCGCTGGGTTTGGTCCATAACTAGTTGCTAGGTTAGGTTGACAAATTATTTATCGAAAATGATTGATATTTTTTCGCAGAATCAGATTAAACACTATTGGCTGTGTCTTGTTCGTATCTTTTTGCTTTACCATGTTGAAGCATATTTAATGAGCTTGGAAAATATTCTTTTCCTGAAGCAGGTTGAAGAATATTGGATCGACTTGATAATTTTTCTATGAGCTTGGAAGCTATTCTTCGATAGATTAGAATGGTTTTTCTTTTTGGGCTAAGCTGAAACAATTTCGATATTTCGACTTTTGAAATAATCACCTGATAAGTGTTCTGCGGTTTCGGTCAAGATTGACTTGACTCCTCTGGATTTAAACCTTTCAATCGATTCACCAAGTCATTGAAAAATAATTTACCGTTGTGGTCGAAACAAAATATAGGGATTTGTTCATTATCCTAAGAAGGGTATTGAATCAATCAATAGATGTTGAAGTTGCAGCTTAGTGGTTTGTTGAAAATCTTATTATACTCGGTAAAAAACTTTCCCCGATTTTTTAATCCGAAAATTTAAAAAAAGCACTTGTTCGTGAGACATCATGGTCGTTTTTATATTAATAATCTTATGGAATTTAAAACCACGAGGTATCAAATCACCCAGTTGAGGTAGAATTTTCACCTAATAAATCATCATCCTATGATTGTTTTGGTAACCGGCGAATTCGGCAATTTCTCTGGCTCTCCAATACACGACTGCATCGTTAATAATTCCGAGCAATATAATTTTATCACTGAAATAGATATTAAAGACAAACAAATGCGGCAATTTTTCTGGCGTTAAAATTCACGATTCCATTGAAAATAATTCCAAGTAATATAATTTTGTCACTGAAATAGGAACGTAAATACAGACACATCAGAAAATCAAAAATATGAATGTGAGTTATCCTCTGAGAAGAGAAATGTTTTACACAGGTATTATAAAATGTGATTGGAAAAACATTTTCTTGAGAATATAAGGAATTATCATTATTTTTTAAAATTATTATTATCTTTATCTTTTATCCTTTTTCAATTATTATCATTATCTTTAATCTATAAATTCCATATTAGTTCTTTACTTACAGTTTGGCTCTTTCAAAAGCAATTCTTTGAAATGGCTGAGCAAATGTCTAATCGCTGTATTATGCGTCTTGATAATATCGTTACTACTCATTCATTCGTAACTCTGTCTCAAAAATTGGATAAATGATACTGAAAAACTCAAATGTCCTCGATGTCAAACTAAAATGTATCCTTCAGAATTTCGGATTTTGATCGATCCTTGCGGTCTTTGCAAAACGATATATTCGACAATATACCGGAACGTCTGTTGTGAATGCCGAAATACGTGTTTGCTCTATTGAAGTTTTATGAACCTCTAATATCAGAAGATAAATTGTCATTTTTTCGTTCCCTTGAGTCAAATTCGGCAAAATCATTAAATAATTAAGTGCCAGTTAATGAAGAAAAATTTATGAAATTTTTGGAATGGAAAACGTCGTGGCTGTTTCATTTTAAAAATTCTTTTTCAGAGTTCAAAGGCGATCGATTGTATGTCGAAAACAAGGGAGATTTTACACGAATTCTAGCATATTCAGAGAAATGTTTGTACTGTCGACCTCATGATGAATGTTCTTGCATTGCAGATAAAGATTATACCGTATATGTGGAAGTGCTTAACGAGTATGGTAAATTATTTAAGCACCTGCTGAAAGAATACGGTAAATTGCTCATCAAATCTATTGTAGGGTAATTATGAAATTTGGAGAGGTCTGAAACGGATAATATGCACTTTCATTCAATATGAAAGAGATATTAGTGTTCTGGACCAATGCTGAGCAATGTGGCGTACAATCTTTTATACTGCATACCGTTTGGCCGATTGATGTCGATAGAAAACTGGTAAAAAGTCAGTTTGTATGGTTTGAGTGCAAATATGAAAATGAAATGTGAAATTTTAGAGAACAATTTACATAAATAAACGATTACAAGTTAAGGTATCATTGCATTTTTCATTTTTCATCATTATAAAACAGTTACTGGAGAACAAATAAAACAATGTCATAAACGAAATTCATGCATACATGGATGGGATGTGGAGGCGTTTAAGAACACTACCAGAAAAAAGTACTTCAAAAATTGTTAAACTGTGAAAACTCAAGTTTAAAATGTAAGTCAATAGCATTGTACTGTATATTGTTATGAATTATTACTGAAATCCTTGTATCTATTTTGGTATCAATAAAAAGATTTGTTTTTCAATTTCGTTGAGTTTTATTTACTGAATGTAATTTTTAGGTAATGTAATTTCAATTTGTGTCTTCAAATTTTAAATAAATAAATAGATGGAGGGTAAGTTTGATTATAATAAACCGATGATGAGAGAAAAAAATTACACAAAGACGGTTGGATGAATCGATAACGATAAAAATGAATCGCTTAATCTTTTCTGATTATCGATTAAATGAATCGATGAATTATATTTCAATCTGGTTCAAAATTCGATGGGTACCGATGCTGAGTTTATATTTTGGTTGATTGTAGGGGAAGTTAGGGCAAGATGGCGAATGGCTTCAAGCATTTCAGCGTAACATCTAGTGGACTAACACATAAGATATTTGTTTATTCTTTGCTATGCATGACTACCTTAGACAATACGTTTTTAAAAATTACTATTTATTTTTATCTAATTCTTGTCAATTCAATTTGAAAACATCGTCATCTTGTCCCAAGTGCTTTCAACTGTTTTCTTTATGAAGAATATATGAATTTTTTAGTTATTTTGTATAATTTTCTTTAGCTACGTGATTCACTATCTATTCCATCACATTTTGAAAAGTGTGAGACCTACAGAAAATATTTTTAATAATCTTACCTATAAAAGAGATGTCGGTTCAGAAATGTTGGGAAACAGAGAAACAACAGAGTACGCATAAAGACGAGAGTGTCCATTTTCCTTTTAATAATAGTTATAATTCTTAAAATTTAGCAAAATTAATTAATTATTTATTTATTCCTTTTAATAAGATGCATTTATTTGAGTAGGTTTTATCATCTCGATAAACATTGAAAGAAACATAACTAAAGTGTTATATACAAAAACATTATGTTCTAGTAGCAACATGATGAGCATAAGTGATTACATGGTCGAATCGACTGCATATTCATTGCACCTCGATCACCACATCACCGATCCGCCCATTCACCTATATACACAGAGAGTCCGCAGGCCTTTTATATGCGCCACCATCATACAGAAAATGACGTCATGGAAATGCCCACCTTGCGGCACAGGAATACTCAGAGATTTCATTTCCCTTAAGGCACGACCGATTATCTCCAACATACGGCCCCACGGTCGTGTAAGTGGTATTAAATACAATTTTCAAAACGTCTCTAAACTTATTCACTACAAATTTGCTTTTAATTAGGGCAATAGTTTTATTTATACCATTTAACGTTTTACCAAATACTATAATGTGATCTACATAAATTACTAATATAACATCTTTATTTTTATACAAACAATTAGACCATAATAATTTATCAAACTTTAAGTTTTTCAAAATGTGATCCAATTCACAGTTCCAGCTTCGTCCGCTTTGGTGTAAGCCGTATAACGCTTTATGAAGCAAGTACACTTTGCTTTCTGCATCTTTACAATAAAACCTGGTGGCTGTTTGAGATACACTTTCTCATTCAACTTACCATACAAATACGCAGACTTTACATCAAGTTGTACATGATTCCATCCTAAAAATGATACTAAAACAATAAACATTAATTTTACAACAGAAAAATTTACAACCGGAGAAAATGTTTCTCCATAATCAATACTAGCTTTTTGTTTGAAACCTAACGCAACTAACCTAGCTTTGTATTTCTTTGGTTTATTTTCTTCATCATGTTTAATATTATAAACCCATTTACTTCCAATTATAGTTTTATTAGCAGGTGGATCTACTAATTCCCAAACCTTTCGAGTTTTCATCATATTAAGCTCTTCCCTCATGGCAAAATCCCATTTTTCTTTATCCTTACTTCTCTATGTGTCCTCAAATGTTTTTGGCAATTCAGAATTATAAAATTCATATTCTAATGTTTCGTAAATCTCATCCGAATTAGAACCTTCACTTCTTGAATCATTTTCTGAATTTGTATTCTTATCGGAATATTTAGTCGTTGCCTTAAAATTAAATTTTTCCGGTTAAAAAGTCATTTTATTTTCCTTACAATATTTCCTAACTTCATTTAAAGATTTAAGTTTAGTTTTACTAGACGGAGGACAATAATATACATACATTTGTTTACTTCTAGTCTTAGTATATTATTTTCTTGTCCAGTCTTCTATATCAAGAGGACTTAATTTGTCTAACAGTTTAGTACAATTTGAATCATCTAGATCTTCAAATTCATTTACCGAGTTTAAGTTAAATTTAGCATACTCGTATTGTTTATTTTTACCAAACAAACTTCTTACTCCGTTTTTACTTTCATCAATATACACATGTATAGTCTCAATCACTTTATTTTCATTTGGAAGAAATACCCGGTAACCCTTGGTTCGTAATGAGTAACCTACTAAGATACCAAGTTTGGCTCTAGGTTGCAATTTATTTCGTTTTATTTTTGGAATATGCACGTAAGCTAAAGATCCAAATATTCTAAAATGTCTTACCGACGGTTTGAACCCAGACCATATTTCAATTGGAGTTAGAGGGCTTGTTAGTTTATGTTCGCATCTATTTTTAACATTAACAAAGGTTAAAAGAGCTTCAGCCCAAAATTTTGGCTGTAAACCGCTGTCGTGGAGCATAGCTCGTACACCATCCATTGCCGTTCGATTAAATTTTTCGGCAATCCCATTTTGTTCGGGTGTATATAAACTAGTTCTTTCCATTTTAATCCCTAATTTAGTTAAGAAGTTTTCAAATTCTTTGTGGCAAAATTCAAGACCATTGTCCTATCTCATACACTTAATCTTAGAATTTAATTCTCTTTCTACCTTAGCTAAATACTTTTTAAAACAATCAAAAACTTGATCTTTACTTTTTATTATATAGACATCTACCTTTCTTGAGTAATCATCAATAATAGACAAAAAATATCGATTTCCACCTATCGAAGTTACTGGTGCAGGTCCCCATAAATCACAATGAACTCTATCTAAGCACCTTTGAGTAGTTCTACGATACGTATAATTTTTCTTTAAAGATGATCTAGTAGATTTAGCTATCTTACAATTAACACAATTTTCAACTTTAGACTTACTTAAATGTTCAATACCTTTTACAGAATTATTCTTACTCGTACTTTGGATTAAAGGAATATTTACGTGACAAAATCTTCTATGTACAAAATCTAACTTCAAATTTGATATTAATGCAACTTCTTTAAATTTAGCTTCATATTTAGTTGGATAGCCATACACAATATACAGTTTATCTACTCTATTTACAGAAAACATATATTCTTTACGTGAATTGTATATAATCATTTTATCACGGCCCCATTCAATATAATTACCAACAATATCAATTTGGGCACCACATATCAGATTTCGTCTCATTTTGGGTACATACAATACATTTTTTAAATTTATTTCTACTTTACCTTTAATGTCCAAGATTGTAAATTTAATGTCTCCAATACCCACGACTTTTGCAGAAGAGTCTCTGTCCCCCACCAGAACTTCAGTTGGGTAAATTTGCTTCAGATTCAAGAACCAGTCCTTTTGATTGCATATGTGAGTAGTAGCTGCCGAATCGATGAGGAACTCCGCTGGTCTTTCTCTGGTGACCGTTGTCTCCACGTTTGATGATTCGAGTCCCTTCATTTCAGCTAGTCGATTTGGACCTCGATTTTCTGTACAAAAGGATTTGTCCTGCGATTCTTTTTTCTTGAAACATCCATCTTCTGAGTGACCTTTTCTTTTACAGTATTTGCAGAAATTTCAGCTTGATTTCCTATTTCTTCTTACACCAGGGTCCATCACGGTTCCACTGCCATAGGATTTCGTCGCTGTGTTCTTCTGCTTCTGACGATTTTCCTCAGGGTTTCTTCCTCCTGCTATATAGGCGTCAGTTACTGATTGGACTCTATCTTCGTCTTTAAGTTTCAGCTGTATTCTCCCGGATTCTGTTATTAGTTGCTTCGTAATATTATCCACCGTAAATTCTTCATCTTTTATTCTATATAGGATCTGGACCAAATTGTCGTATTCTGGAGGTAGAAAACGTATTAGTTGAAAGCATACAAGAATGTCAGGCATCTTGAATCCCGCTTCTTTTATCTGTTGGTTCTTCCCCAAGATTTTCTTGCTGTAGATTCCAATAGTTTCTTCGTTAACGTCGAATCTGCTGCTGAAGAAATCATCTACTAAACTTGCAAGACGGGCTCTTGAACTTGGTTCGAAATTTGCTTTTAGAGTATCCCAAGCCGTTTTTCCATCTTCAGTATCAGCAATAAGGGCTTGATATTTCCGTTCAACTCCTATGTATATCGTCGTATAGGACCTTTGCTTTCTAAGTTCATACGCCAGCTGTTCTCGATCGGATGCTCCTTCAGAGGAAGGTTTCTCAGTTGCAAGAATAAATCGCAGCATCCCTTTTCCATCAAGAATACCTTCATGTCTGTTTTCCAGCTTCCATAGTTGAAGTCGCTAAGCTTCGGAAAGGCGAAAATTGAAGCTTCGGCAGAATCAGACATGCTGTGGATGAAGGTTTTTTTTCTTCCTCACAGTCCAGGAAATTTATATGTGCAACGCTGGAGGTTAATGGCCCATAACCAATTTCCCTGTTGGGAAACAGAGAAACAACAGAGTACGCATAAAGACGAGAGAGTCCATTTTCCTTTTAATAAGATGCATTTATTTGAGTAGGTTTTATCATCTCGATAAACATTGAAAGAAACATAACTAAAGTGTTATATACAAAAACATTATGTTCTAGTAGCAACATGATGAGCATAAGTGATTACATGGTCGAATCGACTGCATATCCATTGCACCTCGATCACCACATCACCGATCCGCCCATTCACCTATATACACAGAGAATCCGCAGGCCTTTTATATGCGCCACCATCATACAGAAAATGATGTCATGGAAATGTCCACCTTGCGGCACAGGAATACTCAGAGATTTCATTTCCCTTACGGCACGACCGATTATCTCCAACAAGAAAGACACACAGAAGATGGAAGAAAAACGTTTAAAGCAGCAAAGACAAGGAGTTAGGGAGCATAAAAGGAATTATTACAAAGAAACTAAAGTTTGATTCCTTTCTTTATAAAGCCAAAACTTCACTTCTGACACTCATGACGTCAGTTCAAATTTCCAAAGAAAATATAATACATTGCCCTGCAATTATTATCTATCCTGACCTTCCATTAGAAGATTAAACAGAGTGTTGCAAATATCACACGTGGTGGTCCGAGGGTTACTCAGATTCTGAATGAGGAAAATTAGGGTCAAATTTTTGTGAATGAAAAAATACTGGTTTTGAGTTTTATCAATTTCCTATGAGTTTAAATTTTAACTAAAACAACCGTTTCATTGCATACTAATCAAGGGAAAAAAACTTAAAAACTTTTCATTGATTAGTGTTTTGCCCTAAATTTTCTAAAAATGAATTAAACTTTTGTCATAATTTCCATCTTGTCCCTTGACCAAAGTCATTTTGCCCCGGTAACGGGGCAAGTTGGCACTTTTGCTTTGCTTATTTTCAATGGCAAAATAACTTCGATAATATGAAAATAAAAAAAAAATATTAATTTTAGAACAACACAACAAAGGGGAATGTAATAATATATGTAAAGAAAAAAATACTTCAAAATCTGAATTAGTAAAAAATGGTTAAATGTTAACATCGCTATCTTGCCCTGACTTCCCGTACATGCTAATAAACTATTTACCTCCTTCGTATTGACTCAGATCAGTAGTTGCTAGTATATCAGTAGTCAGATCAATAACTGAATAAACACTATTTTTATAATTATATCTGTCTGTAACTCGAAAACTGAAAGAGTTTGAAATATTGCATTTAAACCAAAATTGTATCTTAGCATCCATCCAATTTTAGACAAAATCGATTCCCTCAGAGCCATGCGTCTGTACGGCCCTGTGCTTTCTCTCTAACATGACAATTCAAAAACAACAATTTAGAATGATAAACTCTTCTATATTTTTTGACATCAGAATTGTAGAGTTGCATCGAGTTTTGGTCCAATTCCGTCAAGGTTGGACTGTCTGCAAGTCTGTCTGTTCGTGTGCTATGTGAAAGGTAAAACTCAAAAAGCTAAATAAATGAAACTTGGTGCATGGATGTGGAATAGATGTGTATCAAATTTTGGACATAATCGGTCAACGGAAATAATGCATACTTGATTCCATGTTCTAGACTAAGATGGTATTCACAAAACGCTCCGTATGGTGTAAGTGTACGATAAAGTTGAGAAGGAAACTCCCGCTGTGGAACACTCATGTTTCGTTTTCCGCTTTGCAATGCACGTGCACTATTGCGTATCAAAATACTAAAAAGTCATTCATTGGAGCAAAGACCATTACATTTTAGTCAATATACTGACATTTCTGCGTTGTAAATCCTTGCTAATAATTCTATTTGTCTCGGAAAACATTTTAAACTAACCAAATTCAATATTCTATAAAGTCATAAATGTTTGAAACGCTCGTACAATAAAAATATAACAGGCTATTACTGAAGTTATATATTCATTTTCAAGCATTATCGTCGCATTACTTTAGCAGTTCTATTTGTACATGGTTCTAAAATAACAGAAAAATTATATAAACTGAGGAAATATTAGATCTTCTTTGTTTTATTCTATTTATTTTACTTACATATGAAGGTTGTTATTCAAAAATTTAATAGTTTCGTAACTTCTATTGTAGCTTTTATTTATTTCAAGGTTCACTTTTATTAATATTCGAAATTTGTTTACTGTCTCAGAAGTTGCGATTTTGGTTAATATTAAGTTTAGGTTGCGCAGCCGTTTCTCCCCACTTTAGATCGCCAATTTACTGTCGCCGAGAGAAAGACGGTTTAGCGAAGTGATAACTTTTGTTTTGGATGCGCAGCGACGTTCATATTCGTGTGTTGCGCGCGCAACGATCATTATATTGGTGTCTTGCCGCATCGGCGCATCGATTTAATTGGTCTGATTTGTGCTATCTTCTATTTAATTGGTCGGTTTAATCGAATTTGAATAATACTTCGTTTGGAATTCTACAGTTTGATTTTCGAACGTTTTGGTCGTGCTTTTGTTTCGACTGACGTGCACATTGCTCCTGATTCTGACATTTTTGGATTTGTTTAGACTGGCGTGCTCTTCACTACTGTTGACATTTTGACGAAGGAAGGAGAACTTACTTTGGAATTTTCAAAAAGCGTAGATTACTAACGTTCAATGAAAAAGTGAAGTTACTAGGTTCCCTCGATGCCGCTGATTTTTTTAAAAATTTTACAAATTTTCCAGAAACTCACTTGAGATTCCGCAGGCATCGCGTGAGGAATTTCTCCTTTTCAGATGCCGCAGACATCGCGTGCGCAAGAAACCAATAGAAATTTCACTGCGCACCCAAAAGAAATTTTCTCACATCAACAAACCTTCTTGGTCTTGGTGACAAAAAGTTGTTGATCCAAAGTGGGGAGCAACGCCTCTGAGCCCTGAACTTACGTTTTACCGCGATCTTTGCTATAGTGAAACAAAGGTGACCTTCTAATTTTGAGAAACTACACTCAAATGAGGCTGTTCATAATCTTAACATGCACTTAAGAAAATCACGAATTGTAAACTGTAGTTGCATCTAAAGCGTAGAAATCACAAAATCTCCACGCAAATTCCGGTCGTGAGTGAGGAAAACAGCTAAGAACTGGAGCGGTGTGGTCGACAATTAGGATTTTAAACGAGACTGAATATCCAGCAGCTCGATTTGGACTGGCAGGATATATGTGCTGAAATGCGACCTGTGTAAATATGTGTAGGTGGAGGGAGAGAGAAGGGTCTCTCGCTCTAGCGAAGAAGTGGGTGCAGTAGTGGATCGGAGTGATCCGTGGCTGATGGGTTTGCCATTTGCGAAGAGCAAC
Organism: Araneus ventricosus; assembly: GCA_013235015.1. Taxonomy (NCBI): domain Eukaryota; kingdom Metazoa; phylum Arthropoda; class Arachnida; order Araneae; family Araneidae; genus Araneus; species Araneus ventricosus. The sequence goes on along the minus strand of BGPR01014149.1, from coordinate 17,471 downwards.
CTTGAATGTTCAAGACAAAGGGATGGGCTGAAAAAAGGGAATGGTGTGTGCCATTTGCGCGGAGTGGAGTGATCGGGTTGGAGTCAAAGCACGCCATGATAAATGACGGATGGAATCAATTAACGTGATGTCATAGTCATATGGCAAACGTAATTCGCCTGTTATCTAACATCTAGCTGCACTTCGCTGTACGCAGTGCTTCGACATCATGTCCATTTCTTCTCCTCTAATATTTCTACGAACTCCAATCAAGCTCGTATTTAATGTCTACCTCCCGAAAGTGTCCTGAGTGCAATGTGCAAAAAACAATTCTATATCAGATCCACATTTTTTTAATTTCTTGTAAGCGAAGTTCACACAAAGAAAGTATTGCAAGCGAAGTAAAAAAGTTAATAAATATGTATTTATTTATAGATAATAAATAAGTATATAAATAAATAATATATTTACTTATAACAATAATAAATAATATATTATTTATTCATTTATATAAAATATATATATATATATATGATATGCCACTAGCGTTGTCGGCGCATAGAGGCATGGGAAAAGAATTTTATCGTAGAATTAAGGAAAAACTTGATTTATTTCAGGATCAAACATTTCACTTGAAGAGAGATGTTGTTATTTTAACTTCTTAGATGATACTTTAGATAAACCCAATCCATGACGCAAGTCGAGACAAACGCAGCGCGCCGGTGATGAAAGCAAAAAGAGCAAAATTCCATTAGTAAACGACGAACTGATAATAGCTTTAAGATGTAAGTAAAGATTGCATATTAGAGCTATGCTGACGCAGTTTTAAACTGTGGTAGGGTCACTCAAGTCAGACAGTGATGTGATTACCTCGAAAATGCATCTTTCAGTAGTTTATTAATGGAATTCAAGATATTTTACTCTAGCTGCTCTCAAAAAATGTGTAATTTATACATTTACTCTTCAATTTTATAATTTTTCTTTCTCATTTTTTGTCTTTACTCTTCTTTCTATAATTTTAGTGTATATTTTTCATCGCTTTCTTCGTATCCATCGTTATCTTAATCGAACTCTTCCCCAACTGAAAGCTTAGGCGCCAATTCACGTTATATGATACTTTGAAAACATCTGGCCTCCTATACGACGCGAAGCATTCAATTCGGTGCCTTCTTCCATGCTGCTTGCATCTTCCCATTTTATGGTATGCGCATTTTGAATTCTTGGACAATTTTATTTGACTTTTTTCTATCCTAGCACTCTCGAAGAAGACAGTGTTCTATTAGCTTATAGCTAGCCTGTTCATCATCACGCATTCGTCGCGTTTGTATTTGATATTATTTTTATTATTCTCTCCTTTTGTTTATCCTTATATAATTTTTATTCTTATTTAAACTATCGGTATCTTATTTCTATCAGTTTATTGTATTGCTTTTTTACGTTTTGTTGTATATGTTTTGTACATGACATGGTACAATTTTTTATATACGATTTTTTGCATTTTTTGCGATTTCACACTCCTATGTAAACATAGATTTCTACGATTTAGAAACGGAGAGGAAAGAAGGAGAGAGACTAATGGCAATGTTGAATCCAGAGCAGCGCACAATTTTTGATGCAGTTATGAATGTAATCCGAGGTGTTGATGAGGCTTCAACGAAAACAGGAGGCAGAATAGCAAATTCAAGATTCAAGCTACCGGTCTCCATTTTGGATAATTCTTCGTGTAGCATTCGTCATAATGATGATGAATGCTACACGAAGATGGGAGATTTTCGTGTAGCATTCAGCTGTAATATAAATCGACTATAAAATAAATATTATATATAACTATATATAAATAAATATCGACTATATAATCAAGGGTATACTATAAATCGATATATATCGATTTTATATCGATTTAATTTTAAAAAAAGTCGATTTCGACATGTTTTCGCAGACGTAATGATTGAACCGCTCTTTTCTCCTTAATTATTTAGGAGAATTGCCGCTGTACACAAAATAGCTTTTCTGACAGGTTTTTCATATCAATAAAGTATGGGAGTTTTTATTCATTTTTTTTCTAGAATTCTACACATTGCTTCTGGTGCAGATACATATCTCGCATCTAGAAAGGTCTTTATCTCATGCCATATAATAGAACCAGGACCGTTGTCATCGAAGACAACCTTCGTACAGTCATGACCCTTGTAAACGTACTTAAAAATATACTTTTTAGATTTGATGGTACTGCAAATTTCAACGTTTATATAGGCATTGTATTTCTTTGTGAGGTATGGGTATATGACCCAAAATACCATTTTTTTTCAAATCCTGTATCAGTGCTAGCTTCTTGATATCAGAAACTCTAGCAACCAAGTCTGGACTATCATGTGGATTTTGTCCAGGAAAAGTTGTTCTTGATCTCGTTCCACTTAGGAATGCAGGTGAAATTCAAAAACAAGCCGGGCTTTCCAAAGTCTCTGACTATCGACATGGCATCCTGAAAGTTCTGTTGCATCTAAGTCTAAGCGTGCCTAAATATGGAAAAAAACACGTTTTGAGAAAACTGCAAATAACTAAATATTTACCCGCAAAAAATATTTCTCATGCCATACACTACTCTAATATTTATGACATACACATTTTGCGATATATAAGATGTCATGGAATTACTAGAAAAATCACAAGATTTGAATATAATAAACAGTAAGGATGTAGCAAACCTCCTTCGAGTATTCGTTTCTTCTAGAACATCAAAGCAATCAGTGCTGTTGCAATGTTTACATTTTGAAACTGTATTCAAAAGCGATTTCAAAACATTTAAGTCTACAATAATATTAGAACTCTCCTCACTGCATAAACGTTTATCGTTTTCATCCACATGGTTCGCCGAAAAAAAATCACTGCTATTCAATTTTCTATTTAATGCACTTGCATTCAACAGTTTCTTATCAGCACATTTCTCTTTCTGATTCATGTCAGTAAATTGATTACGCTGGCATCTTCTCTTACCGAATTATTTATGCCTGGGCATACTTTAATATTGATATTTAAGAAATAACAAAAGAAAATATAAGCTCAGATTGATATAACGGAAAACGAAATCACAATTGCGAAATTCAAAACAATCGCACAAAACACGATGTAAGCACAATTGAAGTTTACACAGCTTGTAAAGTACGATGATAGTTTGTTGAGTTGTTTGTATCCTTTCATGAAATATCAAAATTATAAAAAAAATTAAAAAATATATGTAAATTAAAAGTGTTTCTAAGCGTTTCTCTGAAATTATGTCCCTTTAAAAAGGGCGTGGCACCTTTGTTTACATTTGAATGAATTTTTAAATTTTAATTTAGCGCCTTTCGGCATCTCGGACCTATACATATTATATATTGCTGGAATCAGCAAAAAATCTTCTATTTTTTGAGACTGAAATTAAAAAAGTCGATTTTTTTTGAAGTTGTATAACGTCCCAGTTCCCTTAACGAGTGGATAACTTTCAAGGACTTGTTTAATGCAGCAGTTAACAACAACTCATCTCTAAGTGATTCACAGCGTTTAACTTATCTAAAATTATCCTTAAAGCATGAAGCATTCAAAATTATTCAAAGCATTCCAGTCTCGGAAGGTAATTATAAAATTGCCTGGAACCTACTTGAGGAAAGGTATTCTAATAAACGTGAACAAGTATTTGCTCTCATAAGACGATTTATGAACCTACAGCAGATCAAATCAGCATCGACAGCTGCATTATTAAATTTAGTGGACAATATCAATGAAATAATTCGTAGTTTAGATATTTTAAAGCAAAATGTAGAAAATTTCATTGATACCTTAATATTTTATGTAATACTACAAAAATTAGATAATTACTCAAGAATGTGGTTCGAATGTCAACTGTAGAAAGATGAAATTTCAAAGCTTAGTAACATAATAGAATTCTTAAAAGATCATGTTAGGACATTACAACATAGTAAACCTAGCAGCAATAAATACCAAAAGCCTCATAAATCTACATCTTTGTTATCCAATTTCAAATGTGTATATTGTATCGAAGATCATACTGTGCAAAAATGTTCTAAATTCTTGAATTTTCACGTAGATCAACGAGTCGGATTTGTCAAATCTAAGCATTTGTGTTTCGCTTGTCTCTCACACCTTCATATGTTAAAAAAATGTAAAAGTACTTCATCGTGTAAACATTATCAGAAAAGACATAATACCTTATTGCACATCGATCGCTACTTAAGTGTACAAAATCAAGGACTCCCCAGGCTGAAGTAGTTGTTCGGAGTTCTGAACCTGCCACGAGTAATATGGTTCCGTCTACTTCAGTTTGTGCGAACAACTTAGTGAAGGAGAAACAAAATACAAATGTGCTTCTTTGTACTGCCGTTGTCAACATCCTAAATTCAAAAAATCAGTTCGTTTCTGCGAGATGTATTTTAGACAGTGCCTCTCAGAAAAGTTACAATAAACGTTCGTTAGTTAAGAAATTAGGTCTAAACGTCAAAAATAAATCCATATCCGTTTCATGCCTTGGTGCAGCAGAAACTGTTGCCAGTCGAGAAATTGATTACACATTCACTCCACACTTCAATAAAAAATTCCATGTTAAAACTAGGGAATTCTTGATAGAGAAAATAACCGACAATATCCCAACGATAAATCTCCCTCAAAGTTTAAAGGACAGCTTTTCTGATCTTCTGTTAGCTAATCCTAACTTCCACAATGCTTCAGAGATAGATGTTTTATTAGGTATCAACATGTTTCGGTCCTTGATGAAAGGTGAAACAATAAATAGGGATGAAAGACTTCCTTTTGCCTTGAGTACAAAACTGGGATGGGTTATTGCAGGTTCTACTGCATTTCCCATGGAAAACCTGGAAGAAACTTCTGTGAGTTACTTAAGTCTAAACACTGAAGAGCTTATTCAATCCTTTGGGGAGTTAAATCAGGTCCCAACTTCGTCTTCTTTCACTAAAGAAGAAAATTTGTGCGAAAAGCATTCTGTAGAAGACTATGCACGTAATGATAAAGGACGTTATTCGGTAAAATTACCATTTAAAGCTGAGAGACAGAAATTGGGTGACTCAAAGGGATTAGCCTTTGGTCAGTTTCTTAATTTAGAGAAAGGGCTGATGAAAATGCCAAATGTCTACCAGCAGTATAAAGACTTTATGTCAGAATATTTGTCCCTTGGACACATGGAGGAAGTAGATGAAAATAGTGTAGATGAAAAAAATGAACATTTTTATATTCCACATTATCATGTTATTAAGGAGCCAAGTCTCACTACTCGTTTACGTGGAGTATTTAATGCTAATGCTAAATCCTCACCTGGAGTTTCTCTTAATGATACTTTAATGATTGGTCCTGAGGTTCAGGATGATCTATTTACACTTCTTTTGAGATTTAGGAGTCACAACTGTGACGTCGTTAGACCTCGGGTAGCTTGAATAAACAGCTAGACTAATATCAATTCTGATAATTTTTATTTTAAACTTACTTGAAGTATCTTGGTTATTATGGATTACAAAATAAGCAATAATTTATGTACAGAATATTATAGACGTGAGTAAAATTACAGGATGGTGTTTGAGACAGCCTCTGCAGGTAGAAATGACAGCCACTCAGAGCAACGGCTCTAAAAATCTATTGAAAGTTCAATAAGTCCTCATAAGCATCCGCTCATCTCGAAATGAAACTCGAACCGTTCAGATACGAGAGCTATGCTCTCCTGAAAAAGTTAAACAGAAGCGTGCAGCTTCTTAACTCTGCTTCTCTCAGCTACACAACTGGCCGCATGGGACCCAGTTACTTCTAAAACCGATGCGAAGATCTAGCACTCGAATAACTATGCTATAATCGGAATTCGATTAAGATATGATCGCCGATCAAAATCAACTTTCTTCTTTTCTTTCCCGCCGCAGCTTAAATCCTCGTTTTTCCAGGAACAAGGTCAGCCCAACACGTGAGGGTTTCCGCCCAATTCGTGAGGGTTGGCTGACAATTCGGTGATGTCTTCCTTCCACCAGGCGATTGATTTTTATCCAGTAACAGTCTTGTCTAGTAATGGTCTCGTCTATAGATAGTCTCGTCTTAGTTCAACTGAGGAAGGACATCCATCACTCCTTCTTAATTAGGATTTCCGAAAAGGTTTTGTGTGCCAAGTGGTACTAGATATGGAGTGAAAAACAGCTCTTTGTGGAGTTTTCCGACAGTCCAGGGGGCTACTTTGGCGAAACCGATTTTAGAAGCTGTTCTGGAATCTTCACACAACATTGAATTTAAGAGTGATTTGCAAAAAATGTATCGTCAAGTTAATGTTGGAAATGAGGATCGTAATTTTCAAAAATTCCTTTAAAGAGATAGCCCGTCATCACCTATTAAAACTTATCGTTTGTGTACTGCTACTTATGGAACTGCTTCTGCCTCTTATTTGGCCACACATGTTCTAAAACAATTAACTATTGATGAACGTTCTAATTTTCCGAAAGCTTCGGAAGTATTGTTGCATAATTGTTATGTCGATGATGTTCTATTTGGAGCTGATACTTTAGAAGAATCAGAAAAATTAATTCCCGAATTGCAAGAGTTATTATGCTCTGGAAGTTTCAAATTGCATAAATGGTGTAGTAACGAGAAATCGGTCTTAGAAAGAGCCATAAAAACTGAGGATTCGAAAAATTCTTGTGACATAATTGATGCAAAATCAATTAAGATTCTAGGTTTGGAATGGGAGCCTACTATGGATGAATTCTATTGCAACTTTGAAATTTCTAATGATAGTGACCTTCCAACAAAACGCATGATTCTATTTTCCTTTTCAAAAATTTTCGATCCTTTAGGGTTTTCAGCTCCCTTCATAATTGTTGAAAAAATTCTTATTGAGAGCATTTGGACTTTCAAAATTTCGTGGGATAATCCTGTTCCTGAAGAAATTAATAAAAACTGAGCAGTGGTTAGAGATCAATTACACCATCTTAAATCAATACGCGTTCCTTGAAGAGTGCTTTTGCCAAATGCTACTAAAATCGAACTGCATGCGTACCGTGATTCATCAGAAAAGGGATATGCTGCAGTCATCTATCTTAAAAAAAATTAATTATTTATCGGTTTCTGTTAAACTTCTGACATCCAAAATCAGAGTAGCACCATTAAAAACCGTATCAATACAGCGATTAGAATTGTGTTCAGTTGTATTTTTATCGCATCTTGTTCAAGCAGTGCTTAATTCAATTAAAATCCAAATGATTTAACTTACGTTTGGACAGATTCAATGATAGTTTTGTCATGGTTACAATCCGAGCCATCTCGTTGAGAAAACTTCGTTGCTAATCGAGTTTAGTGATTCAATCATTTTTGCCATCTGAAGTTTGGAATCACATCAGAGGTAAAGAAAATCCTGCTGATTGTGTGTCTAGAGGTATTCTACCCTCAGAGATTAAATAGCATAGTTTAAGGGGAGAAGGTCCATCATGGTTTTGTGAAAATAACATCGATTATTCAAATTAACATCACCTTTACGAAGATGCTCTGATAGAAGAACGTAAGAAAACGATTTGTGCTGTAGGAATTGTTCCATTAGAACTTTCAATTATCTATAAATATTCATCGTTTGCAAAACTCTTAAGAGTTGTTGCGTGGCGCTTTAGAATCTTTCATAATGCCAAACCTCCGTCAAATAAAACTAAAGAATTTCTTACAACTCTAAGATTAAATGTGCAAGAAATGCGCTTTTGAAGATTGTTCAAAATCAAGAACTTTTGCCATGACAAGATAATATCAAGTAAAAATCAAACTTGCTGCAAACGTACGTGCTATATGGGTATGGCTGAGATTGGTAGATGACTTTCGGTTGTATGGCCTCTCCCTCTGAGTTCATTGTATTTTCAACGGACATTATCTCTACTAGTAATAAAGGAGAATGTGTGTGTGTGTCTCAGTGCGTGTGTGTGCGTGTTTTTTGGCGCTCTATAGGCGGACCGTTAGACCTAGACGGAACGAAATTTGGCACAAACATACTTTTAAGGGTGAAAATGTGCACATCGGAGCCGTTTCCTAAAAATTTTAATTAATTAAAAAGTAATCGAAATTTTGGGTATGTCCTTAATAACTTCCGAAAATATTACAGCATAAAAATCATTTTTACACCATCTGAAAATATAAAAAAATTATCTTTTCAATGATATTAATTATATTTCTAATATTCCTAATTCTAATACATTTAAAAAATATTTTTTGGCATAATTTACAACAATGCTTTTCATTGTTTCAATGAAATTCAAACCTTTTTCATTGTTAAACAAATATTTAATTACGTGTTTATTTTCCATTGTTAACCCACTCAGCGCCAAACCCAAGATATCTCGAGAACTTTTTTTCATCTCAAGTGGCACTCTACGAGATAACTCGTAAACCTTTCTGCGTCTCTAGCGGCAAGCTCGGGTATTCTCGGGCTATCGGAATTTCCTTTCCCCCAGGACCACATACATACTAGTAATTGGAGGGTTGGCCTGTCCATTGTAAACCGTCCATTGTGTTTGTCACCCCGCAGTTGGAAGAAGAGGGATTTTGAGTCTGTGCGGGGGCTTTTTGACTTCTGTGCAAGAAGGAACGTTTCTCTTATAGCTTATCGGAATTATCTGCTAATTCTTTGAAATAGTAATATGGCGGGAGATAGTGTGAGGATGGGTACTATATTTTTTCAAAAGCTATGTTACTGTTTTATGAAGTATAAAATGTGGCGAATGACAGAATAGTTATTGTCGAGACTCAGCTACAGAAATACGGAAATAAAAATTAAAAACTGCCTTCTCTGACAAAAATATGTTCAGTTTCCTAGATTATTACCAGTTTTTATTTCTAAAGCAGGTTTTTGAACTATTTATCATGACGGAATTTTACTATTAGAATTTTACAGAATTATTAGATACTTTCCCGTTAAAGCCATACCATGTTTTTAACCCACTCAGCGCCATACCCGAGATATCTCGCGAACTTTTTTACGTCTCAAGCGGCAGTCTACGAGATAACTCGCAAACTTTTCTGCATCTCTAGCGGAAAGCCCGGGTATTCTCGAGCTATTGGAATTTCTTTTCCCCCAGGACCACATACATACTAGTAATTGGAGGGTTGGCCTGTCCATTGTGAACCGTCCATTGTGTTTGTCACCCCGCAGTTGGAAAAAGAGGGGTTGTAAGTTTCGGTTTGGCTTTCTGACTTTTGTGCGAGACGGATACGTTTCCCTTACGCAGCTCTTCGGAATTTTCTGCTAATTCTTTGAAATAGTAATAACAGCTTTCCAGCTTTTATTTGCGGAAGAGAACGTGAGGATGGGTACTATATTTTTTCAACAGCTATGTTTGTGTTTATAAAGTATAAATGACCGAATAGTTATTTTCGAGAATCCGCTACAGAAATACGGATACAAAAATAAAAAACTGCCTTCCGCTGACAAAAAATATTTCCAGTTTCCTAGATTATTACCTGTTTTTATTTATAAAGCAGGTTTTAGAACTATTTATCATAACGGAATTCTACTAATAGAATTTTACAGAATTATTAGGTACGTTCCCGTTAAAGCCATACCATGTTTTTAACAACGAGAAACTGCACCTCTCGTACTTTTAACATTGCGTTATAATTAAGATTTAAATCAGAAAAATTAGAAATTAAAATAGTTATAACGTGGATTTATTATATATATATATATATATATATATATATATATATATAACTTTTATGAAGTCGTGGAAGTAGCAGAGATTAACAAAAGGAGTGTCAGTTTAATAAAATGATTCTGTAACCGTAAAATAATAGAAGATACAACTTAAAAACAAAGATTTTGTAATTTTCCGATGATTAATTTGGTTTATTCATTCTAACGTAGCGCAAGAAAATATATTTTATTGGTTCTTATCTCGCGACAGGAGATGGTACAGGCATCAAATTATAGCAGAAAAGCTAACAGTTATTGTATGACCTAAATAAAAATTATTTCAAGGGAATTACTGTATAAATACGTAGTAAAATTAAGATAAAATATGTTATAAAACATGAGATAACTGTTAGTATAGCATTCTGATTTTCAATACATCCATTATATAGTGAAATCATAACTGGAACAAAATTCCAAAATTAATCTTACATTTACATATACTAGGATTCGCGCACTCTTATCTTTACAAACCTAAATAAAGAAAATCTTTTTTGAATTAGTTTTCAACGTAGGCGTTGACGCTTATCAAATTCTGGGATTGAAGATTTTAAAGTTTATTACTAAATTAATACAATCTTTATAAACTTTAGGAAAATACTTTTAACTTTTTAAAAGTTTCTTTTCCGCTCTGAAATCCAAAATAATCGTATTGAAGATTGCTTAAATCGCTTGATGAATATTCCGAATTCTATTTCAAAGAGAATTAGGGAGGCTAAAAATTCTGAATATATAAGAATACCCAGAATACCGAAAGTGTGGTGGTAATACCGACCCTAATAGCACAGGAATATCGAGAAACACCTTCACTATAACGGGCGATACTGGAATATTCTGACACGACGTCTCTCGTTATTCAACGCAATTTTGGCGAAAAACAGGCAAGAACCGCAATTTTTGCTATCTAATTTTCGCCAATTTCAAGATTTATTACAATTGTAGCAACCGTTCAGTATTTTGTAATGACGTCAGCAGTCCCTCTTTCTATGATTGGGGTAATTTAACTGCACTATGAATGAAGCCCTCATTTACCCAAAGGGCAGGCCTCCTTCCCCCGCCTGGTAGAAGATCTTTATCTCCTTCCGAAAGGGAGGATCTCGTCCATATGGTTTTTTCCGAGAACCTGCTATTTTACTCTTCGCTGATTCATTTTGCAAAATGAAAATCGACTATACTGATTTATTTAATGAAATCAGAATTTGTCATCGAGTTTGGCCTTCCAGGATTACAGTAAAGCACCATTTATACGTCGTTTCATCACAGTCCTCATTCATACAAATGCATTGTAATTCGTTTCGATTATACATCTTTTCATTTATACGTCGTTTCACGTCAGTCCTTTGAAAGACTAATAAACGGTGCTCTATAACAATACAACAATACACAACAACGGATTTTTTTTTTAAATGAAAAGATTAAAAATTATTTATTTAAATTGCATCCAAATTTTGTTACTTTTTTGAAACTTTCAGAGATCTCGTCAATTAGCGCCGGATTTCCAGAAAAGTCTTTCTCACGATAGAAAATAATTAAAGTTTAATTAAGATCTATCAATAATCAGGAACAATTTACTTCCATGGTCATTTTATGTATAAAACCCAAACTAATAAAAAGACTTAATTATGATTATATTATCGATGAGTTTGCTATAAAGAATGAAAGATAAATGAGAAAAGATTACATATAGTAATTTTATTCTGACAAGTCGCAAATTAAATTGTATTTTATAAATTTATGAAGTATTTTTTGTTGTTATTTGATTTATGATTTTTTTCTGTGGGAGAAATGCTTGCTAACTTTATAAAAAATCTAATTATTTATCATTTTCATCTATTCTTTAAGTCCTTACTAAGCCAGATTTTGCAATGTAATAAATAGCAAAATGTAATAAATTATTTTGTACGAAAACTTGTTGGAGACGCTGCATGTCAACCTTGGAACAGGCCCCACTTTTGTTGAGAAATATCTGTTTAGATACATAATGTTATTGAATTTTCGGAACTTCAAATATTAGTTGCTGGCATGCTGTTTAATAAGAAGATTTTATCTGCATCATAAGTAAAGATTTTCTTTTTACAGGGAATCGAAATTCATATTAAAGTTTGAATGTTTAAAGAGGAATTTAGGTAAATTAAAATTCCACGGAGGCGAAGTTCAACTACAACGAGCAAGTATCAAGTACAACGGCCTTGTATATGTGAAATCTTCCGTGAGTCATGTTTAAGTTGGAGCAGTATGGAAGTTAGTAAAGTCAAGTTTTAGAACAAGTTTCGCTCCATTTAATTATAATTTAAACTTCCAGGATCTATTACCAGAAGCTGAGATGTGCCATTGAAACAGTAAACTATAACTCATTGACTCTGAAGAGAATAAAGATCATTAAAAATTTTATTATCAACAGTCTTGTGCAAAATTTTGGATAAATCGCTTTTGCTTTGCTTGCAGCTTTTGGTGTGGAAAACGTAAATTTTGCTTTAAAATATTGTGAAGCAACAGGAAGGTTTTAGTGAAGGTTTTCTGGTAATTAATTAAATGGTTATAATTTTTAATTAGTTACAGTCTGTGTTTCCATGTATTAAATTGCAACTGTAAGAGGATTTTGCATAATATAATATTTTATACTAGCTGATATATCTGGCGATACCTGGTTACGTGAAAAATATTTTAATGTTTTTTATTAATAAAAAAATTTACTAACTCATTAGTTAATATGAAACTTTCAGGCTAATTTCAACTTAGGCACTACTGTCGGATTTTTTTATTGGATTTCTTTAATTGTAGCTGTGGGTTCCTCTCTTTCTGAAAACTTGACATTTCGGTGTCCCGAAGATGTGCTTGGGGACAACGGGACATGCTATCTATAAAGGGGAACTCTTAAGTTTAAATTTTTACAAATTACAAAGATTTCACAAGCAATGTTTTTTTGAAAGTTCGACCAAAATTAGAAGTAATAATAAATACTTCTTACTAGGGATGGGGAGTGTTGTTTCGATAAACCGATTTTTTTTTGTTATTTTTTGACCTGTTATAACCAATTAAAAAAAACTCCAAAAACGGAGTAAGAAACTGGCCGAATTAGCTTTGGAAATGAGGTAAACTAAAAAATTCAGGTCACTACTAATCAGTGGGATTTGTTTTTGTTTTTTAAATTTGAATTCATATTTCTACAATTAAAATAAATATATTTAATATGGTTAAATAATATGTTAGCCGTACTGTGTTAAATAGCAAAGGCGAAGCGTCGGTCATGCGCACCACGTTTTCGTTTTCGTTGTGAACGTAATACTTCTTGTTCAATCAGTAACGACAATTCACATCTTCCTCATGTGGGATTTTATTTGAGTTGATTGACCTAAAATAGTTTGATATTCATGATCCCCTTAAGAACGGAATTTTAAACATAGACAATTAACTCCGATTTTTTAGTAGCATTGCACCTGTTCTGTTTATTGTCTACTTGAACGTTCCTAATGGAATCAAGCAATTGTTCTTGTCATCAAATATTCAATTGCAGGCCACACCGAGGGAGTTGCGAACCGTACGAAAGCACAAAGCTTCGCGGCGAAGATTGCAAAATGAAAATTGATTGCATTGATTTATTTAACGAAATCAAAATTTGTTATCGAATTTTGCCTTTCTGTACTGAATATTTATTTAAAAATAATTAATTTTAATAGTATCCAAATTTCGTTACTGTTCTGAAACTTGTATTGACCTTTATTTCCAATAACCGTCGCATCTGCTGAGAGTTCTTTCTTAAAATTGAAAATGATAAAAAAATTACCTGAATTAGTTTAGTTCAATTATATTAATTCCCGGTCAGGAGTAACGCAAGGGTTACGGACCTCATAATTTAAGCCGCTATCAAAATATGAGGACGATACCAGAGCTATCATCCCTTTCTCAGGGCCGGCGTTAAGCCGATTGGACCGATTGCTCCAAATAGGGCCCCGCGCTTAAGGGGCCCCGCGCTAGCGTGCTACAAAGAATGAAATCGAATTTATTCAAATTAAAATCAATTATTGTTTTTAACAAATTATATGAAAAAACGTGTTTTTGTTGCATTACAAAAACATGATTTGTTTTAATAAATCCAAAAATGTTTTGCAAATATAAATTACTAGGGAATGTTCACGATAAAATAAAATAAGATTTTTCAAATGTTCAGACGCGAAATAAGAGTATATACTTCCGTTTGAATATCGTGGACATTATAATAATTAATGGGAATTCAGTTTAAGGTGAATTTCCAAGCAGTTTTTTTTTTCCATCGAGAAGACTACTTATAGTAATTTCGATTGTCTGAAATAAAACAATTTAACTCTTTTCTACACAATAATTAAAATAATGATGAAAATGTTGATTTAAGTACGGTTATTATTTTTTTTTATTAAACATGCCATTTGATACCATTGCATATTTCTTTCTACTCTACCAGTAAGTCTTTTAAGATGAGTGTTTTATAGAAATTATGAGTAATGTGCTTACTAAAGAAACGCTCATTTTAGTACAATAAATTATTACTATTCTAATTATAACCTTAAACGGGAATAAATAATATTTTTAATTGTGTTTATTAAAATTTTGCAAGTGAAAGCTTAATTAGCTTATCTTAAATTTGTAGTCTTGAACAGCATGCTTTATACGGCAAATATAAATATAGCCAAGAGGTATTTTGAAAGAATAAGTAGGAAAAAAAAGAAGAAGATTTGTAGTTTTATGTCCTGTTGTTTTATAATTTAAAACAATATCCGATCCTATAAATAAAGAATATTCTGATTGATAGAAAAAGTTTTGTAAATTATTTACCGTTTTGTCTGAAATCAATTGTCAATTGTAGTTTTGTATTTTTTTATAATCAAACTACTGAAACCATTACATATTCTTGAATGATCCGTTATCTCAGTTTCGTAATAATGTTTTGTCGTTTCAGTTTATCATAATATTTGTTGCCCAAAAACTCCTTATATACAGGGCCGAATTATCAAATAGACAATGTTGATTTAAATACGGTACTAACTTTTGGGGTTCCGTGGATTTTTTTCCAAGTATTTTTAGTGTAGCACAGTACTGATTCACCAGTCAACAATGCTCTAAGACTTTCCCTGCTATCATAAATGCAAGATAAAAAGGAGTGCCCTTGACTCTATAGCAAGGGATTCAGAACCAGGGAAACACATTTTATGGCCCTGAAGGGGGTGGACGAGAAGTCTACGTATTTTGTTTCCTGTGAGTAAGAATGAGACAATATACTAACGGGGGGCTGGAAAGTGAGAAATTTTTGTAGGAAATAGCTAGACACACACTTATATTACAAATTGATGCCGCTGACATTTTATTGTTCCCTCAGGCTCTCAGCATGTCCGAAGAATCTCTCTTTGCCAGCAGTACGGGGTTCTTACTAGAGAGGGTACAATGACGTATTTCTTCTTTTTCCTGCAGCTCATTTTACTAGTCTTCGAAAAAGTTCTGACAAGAGTGGTAAAGGCATCATGCAATTTGGCGGCTAAAGGCAGCAAAGGAAAAGGGTGTTGTGTGTTTCGGGGCACAGTGGTCAAATTACAACGAGGAGTGGTCCCTCCATTCTTCTGGTTTGCTCGAGGTCAGGAGGATTCGTAAAATACTGACTGCATTCAACGACCGAATGATTCGCTTATTTTATTAACTGTATATTAATTATTCCAACTTACTTTAAATACGTAAAATTATTTAATTTTTGGTAAGCTGAAAGCATTAATTGTTTCAAAAGAATGAATTAGTTTTACAAGGAAAAGAAAAACAGTGAACAGAAAATGTATCAATATTTGAAACTAAATTTTGAGGCAATGTGTTCTGAATTTTATCAAATTAATGATTTAGATCTTTACATTCAATTGTTAAAGAAGTATTAGGCTGGCTCTTTGAAATCATGAAACAGAATGGCGATTAATTTTCGTTTTGATCATGCAAGAGATGGTTTATTCAGATTGAAATCGTAATTAGTACACATTATTTAACTAATTATAACCTGATTGTTTAATCTAATTATAAAAAATAAAGAAATGTCATAACTTCCAGTAAGGATTATCCTGCCTTAAGTGAAAAAATAGATTTAAATTCATAGTTAAAAATCAAAATAATAAAGTAAATCTATCCAAAAAGTAAATTTGGTTGAAGTAACAAAACAAAACAAAAAAAACTAGCAAGTATCTTTTTGATTTCAGAACATTATCCTTAGGATTTTTTTTTATGTTTTTAAATTTATTGGAAACCATTGTTGTCCAATTTTTACTTACAGCTAGCCTGACACTGTTTCACTTTTGACTGACCCTAGATATTGGCAGTTTTTTGAAGACAGTCAGCTTAAACGCACAAATGTAGATTTGTTTTTTTTTAATTATTTTTTTTTCTTTTAAACTTTTTAAAGAGAAATTATCAATACTGCGTTTATTTAACATGTTTAGAATTTTTTAAAAATTACAATAATTTAACAGAAGAATTAAATAGAAACAAAAAAATGGCAGTTTTAATTTGTATGTTTATCGTTGGCTTATTTTGCATATTCTTTTTACATTTTTAAATCTAAGAAAACATTTATAAACTATTCTAAAATTGTGTTTCATACTAAGAGTGGAATTGAGAACCATTTAATTTCTCCCGTGATTTAATTATCAAAATACACATATCAGAAACCTCGAGAGATACAAACAATTTTTAATAAATTTAATTTCGTATATTAACCTGAATCTTAATATGTAGTACGAAAAAATATTTGTTTTTCATAAAAGTTTTATTAATTTGATATAAAAACCATTAGGGTGCTATTATTTATTAACTGCGGAACAAATATAAACTTAGCTTGAATGAGTTTTTTAAAGTTATTGGAGGTGAACATATACTTTTATTATGAGATTACTAACATTAATTACAGCCAATTGAATATAACTAACTTTTTCACTGTTATACTTAATCTGAATGAGTTATTTATTCCCGCCCCAACTTTACTGTAAAAGCTTTCTTTTGTGAGCGATTTTTTAATTCAGAAAGAAATTAGTTAATATTAAAATTTAGGCACCTACCCACATACATTTAGGAATGAAGCATCTTCATTCCTGAGAATCTGTATATTAGCTTCTTAAAATATGTAGGCCGAGGTGGCCTAGTGGTAAGATCTCGACCTCGGGACCTGAGGGCCGCAGGCCCGAAACCCGATTCCACTGAAGATCCGCCGTGTATAGGGCCTGTTGCACGCTAAATCATACGCAGTGGCCAAACGTCCTCCCGCTGTCTTGGCGCGGAAGCTTGGAGAGTGGGGGCATCAGTTCAGGCATCGTCCTCGTCATCTGACCGCGGTTCAAAGTTACAAAACCCGTCCCTAAATAGCCCTCGTGTTGCTTCAAAACGGGACGTTAATATAACCTAACCTTAAAATATGTATATAATACAATCAAATTGTAAACTGTCTTGAGAATTTTATGAACTGTCGTAGTATTAAATTGCTGACATGAATAACAATCTATTATTTGATAAAAATGTTTGGGAACTATACTTAGTGATCATGAATAAATAACTTTTTAAGGTCTTTAATTCACTCGAGTAACTTATCTGTTTTACAATGCATCCCATAAAAAACAATAAAAAATTTCTCCCTTCTTGAATTTTTTAAAACTAATTTTTAAGTATTAAGTAAGTTTATTAAAATTATTAAATTTTTTAATAATAAATATTATTAATTTATTTATTACAATTTCATATTATTTATGTATTCATTATGTATACTTTCTTAAAACTTTAGTATATCGAAGTTTTC